>JAHBCN010001103.1:0-132141 GCA_019359885.1 Listronotus oregonensis
TATATATATATATATATATATATATATATAATATATATTTTATATATATATATATATATATATATATATATATATATTATATTTTTTTAAAGATGAAACATGTTTAAAAAAATAAAATAACCATTTAATTTTTTTAATAAATAAAGGAAATCCAACATATAAATTTTTTTTGTGTGGGGCAAGTTTAATCGAACATGCATGTTCAATTTCCCAGGTAGGGGGGAAAAATTGGGGAAAACTTAAAAAAATCACGGAATTTTAGCTAATTGTTGTAAAAGGGGGATTTTTTGCCCCGATTTCAAAATGAAATTACTGAAAATTGATATAAAGAGACAAAATTTTTTTGATAAACTTAAAACCCCTGTCGATTATCATACGTTTTGTTGCAATTTTTTGTTTTAAAAAGCAATTTTAAATGTTAAAAAAAAAATTTTTTTTTGAAAAATGCTACCTTGAACTTCATTTTTCCCCCTTTTTTAACGGCTGTGATTTTGTTTGTACGGAAGCACTCAATTTATTTTTTAGCAACAAAATCCTTTTGTAATGTTCTTTTTTTTTTTTTTTTTTCCCCTTTCCCCCCTATTAATTTTTTTCCCATGTTAAAAACGGCTGTGATTTTCTTTTTTACGCGGAAATACTTAATTGTCATATATTACAAAAAAAATTGTAATATCCCGATTTTTTTTTTTGTTACATGCAACCTTAAACTTTTTTTTTCCCCACGTTATCAACGGCAGTGTTTTTGCTGCTGTACGCGAAAGCTTTAATTTTGCTCCGTATCAAAAAAAAATCCCCTTTTAGTTCCACCAATTTTTTTTTTTTTTTTTTCCGTTAGTACCTTGAATTTTTTTTTCAAATTATCAACGGTGTGATTTTGTTGCTGTACTAAACCAATTGTCCTATAAAACAAAAAAATATTTTTTTTTTCCCCGATTTTTGTTTTTTTTTTAATTTTTTTCCCAAATAAGCGTTAATAAATGATAAAAATGAAATTCAAGGTAGCATGTAAGGGAAAAATTTAAAAAAAAAAACTTTAAAGGGGGTTAAAAAAAATTCTTTTTTGAAAACTAATTGACAACAAATTATTAATTTCCGGATTTTTATCGACTTTTGCTAATTTCCCCTCACCCCGAGGAACTATGTTAACAAAAAACTATTTATTGTCATTAATTTGAGACCGAAAAAAATTACCCCGTCCAAGGACGGAAGGTAATGGTCAATATTTTTTTGATTTAAAAACTATGGAACCCCCAAAAAGGGTTTTCGGTATACATTTTAAAACCACTTTTTTAAAATTTAAAAAATAAAATATAAAATACTATCCATTTTTATCCTTAACTAAAATAATTTAAAGAAAAACCTAAAAAAAAGAAACTTTTCAGATATCTTTTTTTTTGGGGATTTTCTTTATCAAATTAATATTTTTATGCTCTTCCTTTTCCCTTGAGAAAATATCTCCACTTTTCCAAGTCTCTCTAGCTGATTCAAAAAAGTTTCCCCCTCCCCCCCCCCAAATGGCAGCCTTTTAAAAAAGCTTCGGGTAAAAGGGGGGAAAATTTAAATGCCCCAATTTTTTCCTTTTTAATCATCGTATCTTTAAGTGTTTCCCCCTACAAGAAAAGTTCAAAATATTAGCAATAAATGAAATTTTTTTAACCCCCAAAGGGTTTTAAACCCCACACATAAAAAAATATGTTGTACCAAAGAATAGGGTTTAAGAAAGAAAGAAAGACTTCATTTCATTCAAAGTGAACTTTGTTTTGCCCAACTTATAAAAAAAACTTTGGGGGAAAAAGGAAAAAAAAATGAACTGATAAAGGGGAAATTTTTCGATTTTTTGACCAGGGGCATGATTTTGTTAAAGTTTCTTTGAATAAATTTTTAAAAAAAATATTAATTTTTAAATCGTTCTAATTATGGGATCTTTTAATTTTTTTATTAAAAAATATTGATTAGCAACATAAATATTATTTAAAAAATGGGGCCAAAATTAATAAAAAAAAAAAAATGGGATTTTTTTTTTAATTAGGCAAAAAATAACAAAAAATAAAGTATAAGGCAAAAAAAAAATTTTTACTTATTTTCCCGATAATATAAGGGGAACCATAAAAAAGATAAATAAAATTTAATTTTTAAATTTTTTATTTAAAGTTTTTTTTTAAAAAAAACAAATAATGTATATAAGGTGTCACGGACTTATTTTAGCTGTCAATTTTTTTTTTAGAAATCCCAAAAGAAGCAATTTTCAAAATTTTAAAATTTTAAATTTGGGAAAAGGGCAAAGATATCGGGGGAACTGTTTTGCAGCTGCGGGGAAATTTTTTATAAATCATGACCAAATTTCCATGGATATGTCCATCCCTAAAAATTAAAAATTAAAAAAATTTTCGTTAAAACCCCTTTGAAAACTTTTGCTGATTTTGAAACCATATTTGCTTTTTAAAATACCTTTTACTTTTTCCAGGGGGGGCCCCAATAAAAAGGAGTCAGACAAAAAAAAAGTTATATTAATTAAAAAAAAGAATAGGCAAAAGATGTGTTTTTAAACATGCTCAAACGTTAAGATAGACCTACACCAAAGAAATAATGTGTTTTTTTTAAACAAGAACCAAAGAAAAAAGAAAATACAAAACGACGGACAAATTTTTAAAGATTGTCTATAATAATTACCTTCCATCAAAGTTAAAATTTCAAATATATGATGTGTTTTTGGGAGGGGGCCCCCGGCCTTAAATTTTGCTATTGTTTCCTTAAAAAAAAAATTTCCCGTGGAAAAATGGCCAAAAATAGCACAGGGGTTTTTAAAGTTTTCCCCTTTTTAAATTATCACAAGAGAAAACCAAATGTTTCTTATCTTGGGTTTTTGAAACCTAAAAAAATTAATGTATAATGTAAAATTTCCCCCACAATATTAAAAAACCCATTTACAAATTTAAAAAAAAAAGAAAAATTCTAAAAAAATAATAAACAAGTACAATGCAAAAATTTTTTTGGGTCTAGTTATTTTTTTTTAGGCTATTGTAAATCTCCCTACTGCCCCCTTTTTCATTGCCTAGCAAACAAAAACCCCAATTTACCTATAAAAAAAACACATCTTCGGGGTAAATAGTCCTTTTTTCACAAAACACAATCACGCACCTTTTTTTTTTTTAATATGGTTTTTAAATTTTTAACAGATATTTTTTAAAAAAAAAATAAAAACCCCTAAAAATTCCCCGGGGGAACGTCGCACTAACCCAATCAATTTTAAAATTTCCCTTTACCCCAAAAAGGTTGGGGAAAATTCCCCCCCTGCAAATTTCCTTTGGGGAAAAGTAGCAAGGGGAAAAGTATTTAACCAAAAAAAAATAAAAAAAAAATGGTTTATGTAAAAAAATTATCTTTAAATTTTTTTTTTTTTAAACCCCAAAACCCCGGGAATTTTTTTTTTTTTTACCCCCATTTTTTTTGGGGGTAAAAATAGAATTAAAAGGGGAGCAATTTTTTTAAAATTTTTAAATTTTAAAAATTTGGCAACAGAAAGAACCGATTAAAAGGTTTTTTTTAAACCTTTTTTAGTGTCACTTTCTATGATAGGGAAAAAAAATTTTTTTTTTTATTCAAAAACCAATAAAATCAAATTTTTTAAAATTTTGGGGAATAAAACAATTTTACTAATTCTAAATACATTTTTTTGCTGATGCAATCGTTTATTTAGTGGTTCTTGAAATAAATTTAATGGGAAAAACAAAACAATTTTAATTTTTTTGGCAACTAGTTTTAAACCTTTATTAAAAAAATAAGAAAATTTTAAATTTATTTAAAAATATTTTTTTTTTGGGGCATTTTTTTTTAATTTTCAGTTTTAAACCCCTAAAAAACTTACCAATAAAAAAAAATATACAAGCTTCCACAGGATTTTGTGTTAAGTGTGGATTAAACCTGTTTTCAATTTGTTTTAAAAAACCATCCATCCCAGCCATCATTCATAACTGGATATTGGGTTCATAAAGGTACAGGGAAACCTAAATTTTGGGGCCCTAAAAACAATTATATAGTTTATTAATCTATCGAAAATTTTTTTTGCCAATAAAAATTTGGAAAAATACCCATTTTAAGGTGTGTTTTTAAATTTCAAAATTTTTTTAAACACTATTTTACACTTTTTGTACACATTCCCCTAAAAACTTTTTTAAATAAGAGGGTTTTTAAAAAAAAAGGTGTAAAATAGTGTCATTTTTTTTGGAAAACAAAACAGGCCTATAATGGACCAAAAAAAGTTACAAAAAAAATTGTGGTTGTCAAGTAATAAGTGCCATAAAAAAAAATTTCAAAATTTTTTTTTTCTCCAAAAAAATTTTTTTTTTTTTCTTTTTAAACCCCAAGGGTTTTTCATATTGACTTAAATTTTTTTCAGTTTGTGTCTTAGGGCCCCAAAAATTCTAAACATTTAATAAAGGAAAGATCGGAAATATCAATTGTTAAGAACAATTTTTTTTTTAAAAAACACATTTATTGTTGTTTTTCAAAAATATTTTTTTTCAAATTTTTAGATGCAAAAAAAACAACCATGGGGAAAATTACAAAAAATTAAAACTGAAATTATTATTATTATGGAAAAATAATTTTTTTTAAAAAAAAAAACAAAACAGCCATTTTAAATTTTTCAAAATCTTGTCCTGCATTTTCATATTGAAGAAGTTTGTCTTATGCAAAAAAAGCAAAAAATAGTTTAACGGGGGGAAAATGTTTTCCCTCCGGGGAAGGGGAAACTTTTTACGCTTCCCCATCCCTTCCCCTTCACTAACTAAAAACTCTATAGTTTCTAGCGGGGGAAAGCTGTTTAACCAACCCCTTTCCGTTGGTTGAGAAAGCCCCCTTATAAAAAATTGATAATTTTATGGAAAATTTTGAGTTGGTGTTTTTCGTTTTCAAAATTTTTTTTCAAATATTAAACTAGTCCTGACAAATTTTTCCATTTTTTTTCGCCATTTGTTTTTTTGTTTTTATACTTTTGGTTAAAATTTTTAATTAGTTATAGGCATAGCTTTTTAAAAAAAAATATGATCTCTTTTTAACAATGTTTAAATATTTTTTTAGGGGGTTTATTTTTTTTTTATATTTAGAAAAAATTTGCTTTTAGAAGAATTTTTTTTTTTTACCAAAAAGCTTTATTTTTTTTTTATTTTTTTACTAAACGGGGGCCCCAAAATATTTTTCATTTTAAAGGGGGGTTTCAAAACAAAATGGGAATTTAAAGAAAGTTTTTTAAACAAGGTTTTTTTTTTCTTCCCTTTTTTTTTTTGGGGGTTTTTTTTAACATCTAATATTACAAAAAAAAAATACAAAAGTCATTTTTTTTTTCTAAAAAGTTTGGGGAAAACTAAGGGAAAAAAACCCTCAGGAAAAAAAGGTTTTTTGATTGCTTAAGAATAGGAGGGGAATTAAAACCCTTTTGGGGGTTTTTTAAAATTTTCCCCAAACAAATTTTAAATTTTAAATTTATTTTTTTGACTTTTTTGGGGACCCCCTTTTATCTCAAAATTTTTAATAATTTCAATTTTACCACTAACCACAACTCATGGGGCAGTAAAATCATTATAAATGATTAATAATAACATTATAATTTTTTACTTTGGCAAGTATCCCGAAAAACATGTTTTGTTAAAATAATACAAAAAAAAACTTAACACAGCAGTACTGATTTGATGATGTAACTCAATAAAAAAATAGTTACCTGAAAAAAAAAATGTTGACTAAAATTGAAATAAAATGCTAAAATTTATAAACTGTAAAACCAAAGTATCTCTTAAAGAAATAGTTTTGGATTACTTTGTGGAATTTGCCTTTGAGCCAATACACTAGTTAATGTTTTGTTATCAGTCCATCTCTGATAAAGTTATTACTGATTAGCATATGCTTTGTTTTTTTTTTTATGGAAGTACTGTACTAGATTTGTCATTTTAGTAACAAAAGTTTCTATTTTAGTTTTAACAGGTGTTAAGTTAAGCTCTACATTAGGATTTTTTTATTTAAAAATCTAAAAAAAGCATGTTGTTTTTTTGAATTTAACTAAATTCACAACAAGTAATTAAAAGGAGGTGATACATAAATTTGTCATTATGTGGTGTTCAGATATACAGATGAAAACCATAAAATACTTGCCTTGAATGGTCAAAACATGAAAACATCCACAATTTCTAGACCTATTTTGGGAATTGAGGCAATACTAGTGTAAAAATTTTGGTGTAAGCCGTTGAGGAAGTCCAAATCTGGGGTATTTGTTGTAAGAGCTTCATGCAGGATACCTGTCTTGTTCAACAGATATTTTTAAGCCTATTCAGGTTAGTTTGTTGGTGCGCCAACTCTAATTTTAGATCTTCAATGTTTCTGGAATAAGTCTAAAAAAATAAGGGTACTATAAATAAAAAGATAAACAAATAAATATGTATTTTTATCATTAAGAGGGTTATTTCAGTATTTTTTTAAAGTACCAGTTCAAGGTACCTATTAAAAAAAGTGGTACAATGATATTGTGGACGGCTACCTTTGAAAAATATAGTAGTAAGTCTAATTAAAAAAAAAAACATACCCAACAGGTATTACGAAAGCCAGTAGAAGCGGCACTGATGTTTCAAGCAACAAAGGATATTGAATTTAAAAAAAAAATATCATTATTTACACAGCTCAAAAAAGATCTTAGAAGTATGAAAGAAAAAAAGAGAACCTTAGAATTTTAGTGATTTTAATAATTTTATTATTTAAGAGTACACTAGCTTTAATTAATAAACAATTAATGGTACACATATTTCAAAAAAAAACTTAACAAACAGTTTTCCTAAAAAAAACCTACCCCGAAGTAACCTAAATAAGCATAAATTCAAAAAATGTGATCTTAATATCAGGGCATAATAAACTAATTTTGGAAAAATAGATAGTTAACTGTGACTAAAATTTACAAACAGGAATGTATATTATTTCACTATAAAAACAAAAGGCCAAGTGCCAAGACTGGCTCTATAGGTATATGCTTAAATGTAGTCTTACACCAAAAACGTTTTTGCTTAATATTCTTATTTGCTAAAAAATATTAAGAACTTTGGAAAATTTGAGCATATTTAAAATTTATTATAAAAAAAGCAACCTTATGGACAAATGACTTACAATAAATTCTTGTGTTTCATTAGATATGCTTGTTTATCTTCAGGGAACATTCTCCAAAAATAAATTCTCAAGCATTTTGGGACACTATCTGCAGGTAAGTTTTTTTTTATTAAATCTAATTTTTATAAATGATACATGATAGTGGAATAGATTTCTTGAGGGGTCTGGGTTGTCTGGCAAAATTTAGCTGCAACTACCTTTCATTAAATATATTGGGTGATGCAGGATCATGGCTCATCCTCTTTTTCTTCTGCACTTTTCAAGATAGAAAAATAACTCTCAGAGATATCAAAAAATGTCAAATTTGATGTTTTTTAACAAGTTTCACTGGAAACAGCCTCAACTTTAAATTTCCAAATGAGGCTCCCTGTATATTATATTTTTGGATTCCGGAGAACATTCTGTGTCTAATGGCACCCCATCTGTCAAAATTATGACAGCTCTAAAAATTAAAAACAAAAATTTCTAGCTGTCAAAAGCCCTGGAAATTTCGGTAAAATTAGGTTTTTTGTCCAGACACCCCTAAAAAAATATTTGTACAAAAAAAAATATAATTTCCATTTTTAATTGGTTTAAACAACTTGATTATAATGTGTTTGTTTTTAAAGGTAATACTGTTTCTTTTTAATCAATTTTTATATTACGCACCCTGTACAGTTGTATAGCAAAAAAATAGTTGAGTAGAAAAGAGATAGACTATATAAGTCACTACACTTTACCCTGCTTCACTAACAACTAAACTACAATTGGTCAAAATGAATTTTAGTTACCAAACCCTTAAAATAAAAAAAATGGTTTAACTAGTTCCTGCCTTGATCTAGCCAAAATCTTTCTTAGTCCTACTTTAAGAAATTGTAAAACTTCTGTCACAGTGAGGCAGTGACTTCTTTTTTTTTTGTTTTTTATGTAACATTATCCCTCCGAGTGTGCGTTTTCCACAATATGTATTTATCAATAACAGAAATGTACTTACCTGTAACTCCTGCTTAAATTGTTGTCTTTTCTTTTCAATATTTCTTAATTCACTTAATACTGAGCTTCGTATTCTTACTAATTCTTCTACACCTACTCTTAAATCTACTTCTTTTATATCATCTAAATCGTCCGGTAAATCCAAATGAGAGTGAGCATTGTGTGTTATAAGATTTGCATTTCTTTCAACTTTTGATAAATAAAAATGTGTTATTAGGGGAGTAAATATTAAAATTGCCAGTACCATAATAACAATTCTTGAGAGTTTTACGTTTACGAGCCATTGGCAGAAGTTTTGCCGAGGCTCTCCTGTTATAAGGACCATTTGTATTGTTCACTAAATAAAAAATACTTGCTTATTTAATACACATTTTTAATTTACAAATCGAATATACTCCTAGAAACATAAATTGTTCTTTTCTACCACATTTCTGCACCTTTAAGGGATGAAAAGAAAAATACATTAAATAGAAAAAAAATTATTTTTTCTTTTTGAAGGTTAGATTTATGCCCATTTATGCCTTGAAATCTAGGATCTTTTATCTATTTTTAATATGTCTTTTGGCAGCATTTGATGCAGGGCTGAGTTTGAAAACCCGATTATGACGAAAATAATTGGGGAAAAGTTTCGCACTGGTGTGTAACTAAAACAAATTTTAAAAACAATTGTTTAATGTAGGGTAGATTTACGTAATTTTATTTATTGAGAAGTCGAAGCATACTTTTTGCACTTAAAGCTAAAACCTTTGAATAAAGAACTGCTAAAACTATTAGTGAATGGTTGGATTTCTATTCTTTATGATCGGTTACACCCATCGACTATATACTAAAGCGTAGTTCATAAGCTTGCGAAATGCGATTTACGAATTGCGAATTCGCAAAATTTTTCCGCCGGTTTTTATGGTATTTCATAGCGCTGCGACTGCGAATTTTTTAGGGATTTAGTGCTGGAACTGTTGGCAAGATGCAAGATGGAAGTATTGGCGCTCTGTATTGACGTTTTAATTAATTTTCCTTCTTTAAAACTTTTTTGTGTTATTTATAATTAATTTTTTTTAACAATATTGTATCTTATGCTAGGTTTTTCTCTGTGTATTGTTTTAATAAACATTTATAATGCTTTGGTCGTCAGTGAATAATAAGGATCAAGTTGAAAATCTTTACTGGTGAAGAAGGGCTATTGCATTTATTGACCTTCAATTGCATCTTATAAGGTGTATTTATTAAAACAAACAACAACAAAAAATAGAATATACTTTATTCTCATATAATCTTTATACAGGCAAATAACATAAAATAAAAATAAGAATTTAAATTAAAGATCACAACTTATTTTAACCTTTGAGCATATACTTATAGAGGAAACCTTGCTACTAGGCAGCAAGCGAGAGCGACAGAAGAATTACAGTATAACCTTTCCCTCTCGCTTCTACGTGCTCATTGGTCGGTGAGAAGGGTATATATCCCACTCGTCGTGCTGATTCGTCAGCCAGTCCCTCTCGACCAATTAGCACGATGGAGCGAAAGAGAAAGATTATATTTTGATTCATCTTTCTCTCTTGCACGCTTTTTGGCACTGTCTTAACGGTGAGGCTGAATCAGTAGGAATATGCTGGAAACTTTAAAGTTTTTATTTTATTTTTACTTGAAATCACAACTGCATATGTGCTATTAAAACATATGAGAGAATGACAGGTTGTCATGAAATAAAGGATCGCTTTAATCCTATAAGATTATGTTTTCTTTATTTTAAAACTTTAAAAGCACACAACAATCCCCGCTTTATTCCTCGTTCCGTTAATGCCGCCCAAGCATAAAAACATACAGAATTTGCATTTTACAGCACCTTTTAGACAACGCTCTCATAAGAAGAGATATTTTTATATATATATATATATATATATATATATATATATATATATATATATATATATATATATATATATATATATATATATATATATATATATATATATATATATATATAAAAATATATATATATATATATATATATATATATATATATATATATATATATATATATATTACATGGCCCCAAGAATTAAACCGTAGTAACTTAATCTTTGAGCAGCGCCAAAATCAAACGAGTATCTATATCAATACGCATGCTCGTGGTCTTCAATTTTTGCGGAATTCGCAAAATCTTAAATTAAAGTCAATTTTCCCGCTTCTCACATTTCAAATATTACGAATCGCAAAAAAAGTTACATTAACCTCTTGGACCACTGACATATTTTAAGTCGACCAATAAGAATCGGTCAATTTTCCCGCCCCCTAGATTTTAAATATTGCGAATCGCAAAAAACTTAAGAATAGAGAGCTCCTACAATTGACACATTTGAAAGCGACCAATCAGAACAAGTTTCGCAATTCGCAAATCGCATTTCGCAAGCATATGAACTACGCTTAAAGGACTGCTCAGTTCCATTTTAAGTACGTTGGAAAATTTAGGAGAAGCGGGCAGCGACTGTGACGTCACCACCGGTGCTAAATAATGCTGGGCGACGTTTATCGATGTTTTGTTACCTATGTTCAATGTTTTTAACATCGATGTTAGATGACACTAATATCGATGTGTACCTTTCAATGTTTAAGATTATAAAAAAAGTTTTAAACCCGATTTTTATAGCTCCAAAAATAAAATATTAATTTTTTAAGTGATTGAGAGACCAACATCGATGTATTGTATCGATATCCCAGCACTAGCCAGCACCGGTTGTGACGTCAGAGCGAGTTTGACTTTGGCAGACAATTTCGGCAAACTGAGCAGTCCTTTAGTATACAGTCGTTGAGTTGCACCAACAATTTAAAAAAAAAACCCTTAGCATGAGGTTATCCTTGAAATGGCCAAACAAATAATTTGATTGGCTACATTGTAAGAGATTTAAAGAATACTTAACGCTAAGGGTTGTCTAAAATTTGGTGCAACCCGCCGTTGATATATGTTTGGCAACGTTTGGCAACGCTCTCATACTACCCCGAAAGTTGATGAAAAATTTCGAGTAGGTTCTTAAGGCATTGGGCATGCCATCGATAAAAAGTACGCTGAATTTATGCGCTGAACGTCAAATAACGTCATGAGAAGTTCTGATGGACAAATTCAAACGAAATGTTTAAAAAAGCTCGCTGTTTGTTCTGAAACTGTCAATGCTTAGCTGATTGTGGTGCACTTCCGAATTTATTTATAGTTTTTGCTCAAGTATTTTATAAAAACGCTTTAATGAAATCCATCGGACTCTCCAGCGGTAGTTTAAAAACGGTTTGATGAATTAGCGCCTATGCGCTGGAACCATCGATGCAACTAAAAACTTGCCCATTGATAATTTGTGTAATTGTCATTGAAGGACCTCTAAGCATAAAAGTAAAGGTCTGATTGACGAGTAAAGGCCCACTACCATGGATTCTAAAGACCAGGATCACCATCTCTGTGTTGCAAAAATGGCTCTCAAATTACACTAAAATTAAGATAACGCTGGTGATCCTAAAGACTAGTTCTAAGCCAATCACCCCGTTGTTCAAAACGTCACTTTATATATTGCGGTCAATAAGGTCATTGGTCCTATTGAATGCTAATAATGCTATTCTGGGGCCACTTTTTGAGCAGAATAACCATAAAAGAGGGTGCTCCTTAGAGAAGGGGGTTATGACATCGGCGAGAATGGTGATAGCAAAAGTCCAAGAAGTGAGGATGTGAAAAGTACGGCTTATGTTGGCGGCCCTGTCGGGTTACTCTAAAAGTTACTAGCATTCTCAGCTGTGGACAGAGTCGTGCTTTTTTTTTTTTTAATTTATATAGATAATCTGTGAGTCGTACCACAAGTCGAAGCTTTTATATGGTGTTATTTTTGCAGTTGCAAATATTTATGTACAGAGGTGATATTTTATTGGTTTTGACTGTTTTTACTATATTGTTTTTGATAGTGTTTAGTCGTGTAGTTTTAATTAGTCCTTAGTGTGTAATAGACCAAAAAGTTGTGTTTCCCAAGGGTGGTAAACTTAACTTTTTATTAAGGAGGATTTTAATGTTTGAATGATTTTTATGTTTAAGAATGTGAAATGTAGTATACCACAAAATATTATTAAATAATACGGTAATTGTCTAGAAAGTGGCCCCAACTCCGATTTTAACCAAATTTGGCATACGGGGTTTTTTTGGGGCGCTGATCACGAATCGAAAAATATTTGGCGGAAACTTTTCGTTTTCGAGATATCCATAATCAAACTTGGAAATCAAACTAACCTCATTTACACATATTCCCCCTTCTTTTTGTACAGAATTCTTGATTTTTACACTAAAGTTGCACACAATATTTTATAAACACCTTTTAGAAACTTTTTTTTTATGTTTATTTTACACCTTTTTCTTCATTAAATTGCCAAGTATCACTTTCAAACGGGGCGGCCATGATTCCCCATTGTATACCTGGTTGCGGCGTTTGAAAGTAAATTTTTACAATTAAATGAAAAATAGGTATAAAATAAATATAAAAACAAGTTTTAAAAGGTGTTTATCAACTATTGTGTTTCAATTTAGTGTAAAAATCAAGAAGTCTGTACAAAAGAAGGAGGAATAGTGTAAATGAGGTTAGTTTGATTTTTAAGTTTGATGAGGGATATGTCTTGAAAACGAAACGTTTCCCCAAAAGTTTTCAGATTCGTGATCAGCCCCCAAAACCCCGGATACAAATTTAGTCAAAATCGGAGTTGGCCACTTTCTAGACAATTACCAATAATACCACTAAGTACTGTGTTCTTTAATTCCATATCTATTTTAAAATGTAAAAATTTCAGTTGTATTTTATCTAATTGTTGAAAATGTAAATGTATTGTAGTGTTGTAGTTGTGAAACAAATAAAGTTTAGTTTTATAGCAATAAACCTGTATTCACATTTTTTTACATAAAATAATTAATTTTATTGCCAAAGTGGAAAATCTTGCTAATATTCTGCAATATCAAGACGCTGTATGGTCCATAAGTAAATAAATAACTAGTTTTTAAAAGTAACCTAATTAGTTTTTAAAATAAAATAAATTAAGTTTTAATAGACAAGTTTATCTATTTATGAAGTAATACAAAAACACCGTCATAAATTCCTAAAAAGAAAAGTTATTTTTCTATGGCGTCCAGTATCTGATTCGAAGTTGGATATTTTATAATCTTACAAACATCTTCAAGATACCTTGTAAAGGCCCATTTCTGATCCTGCACTTACAGAAAAGCTTCCATCCCTTGCCCACCGACGGGCTGTAGGGAATCTGTCTTTCTTCTATAAATATTTTCACGGCTTCTGCTTAGAGGGGTTGGGCAGTATAATTTCTTTTCAAATTTTATGCATCTTTTTACAGTTCAGCTAGAGGGGCCCCAAACTTCCCGATTTCTTCGTTCCTTCATCCCTAGAGTGTTAAGACTATGGAACCTGCTACCTGCAGAATTTAAGTCTCTTGTAAATAAACTCCCTCTTACCTTACTTTAGACACCCACGGTGCGTTAATACAAGGCCTCAGCCTTCGCGGACTGTCCCAAGATAAAAAAATAATTAAAAACTCCAAACTTCTTTACTTGCTCGTAAAATTTCATAAACGTCCTAATATAAATGGGTATTACTAAAGAAAAAAAAAGTGTTAGTAATTCAATATCGTGTATTTAAAAATAGAGTAACTACTCATATTTATAACAAATTAGCAATCATCAGTATTTTCTACATTTCAATTTTTTTATTATTTTTAAAATATTTAATGTAGTCGGCGGGTTGTCGCTTTAATTTTTAATTCCAATAATTGAATTACATTTATATTAATTTTTGAAATATAAATTTTGTTTGTCGGTGTAAAAGCAGTTTTTCGTTTCCACCACAATTCTACGCCACTGTCCGGCATAATATCCAACATGGCCGAAATGGGCCCTTCTTGACGTCACAGAAGAGTTTTTCAATATGGCGGATGTCATAACCCCCTTAAGATTATTAATAAACTCTGGTGCTCCTTTACCTCTCTAACCTCCATACTCACTACCAACCCTTGTTTTTTTTTTATCAAGGGTTGGTATTTTCTGTTTGCTGTGTGAAAATAATTCATTTTTATTATAATATAATTTTCCTAAAGCTTGAACTAGGTACTACCCAAAATTTGTGCAAGTACATAAATTTTCTTAGAAAAATTGTGCACCAGAAAAAAATTCCGATTTTTTCCTTAAATAAAACCATTAAATAATTAAAAACACTAAAAAAACACGCTTATAAAGATTTTATGTTACAGTGATAAAAAGTCCAATAATCAAATATGACTAATTAATTTGAAATAAGATTAAAATAAAAATTAATAATAATAATAACTTTATTCATGTTTACAACCACATTAACGGTTTTACATACGTCACATTTAATTACATACATTGACAAACCAAAATTACTATGTAAAAGTAAAATATGTATAAATAAACATAAAATCTAACACAAAGACAACTACACTGGTTACTTAAACAGTTCATAAAACTCGTCAAAAGAGTAGCAAGCACTACTTAGCAGGACCTGCTTTATTTTGACCTTACAAGGTTTTAAAGGCAAATCTTTTATTTTTTGGGCAGGTGATTAAAAAAAAATGGACCATAGTAATTTAGTGCGTTACGACTTCTCTCTACTCTCGTAAAAGGTATTTGTAAATTGCTTCTTTCCCTTGTATTATGAGAATGGATATTAAAACGCTGTATGTATTCATTTAAATTTGATTTAATATGTAGAAGTGCATACAAAATATATAAACAAGGGCTAATATTTTTGCTTTATAAAATATTCCTTTACATCATCTTAAAAACTTAGCAATAGCATAACTCTTAAAACCCGGCGTTGTAAACCAAAAAGACGCCTGTATGACATGAGTGATCCCATGCAAGAATAGCATAGGTGCAAGTACTTTCAAACAGTGCATAATAAGCTGTTTTTATTACTAAATTGGACACTTTGCCTACAAGATTTCTTATTAAAAAGACGGTTCTTGTTAACCTTGTGGCTAGTTGGTCTATATGTTGGTCCCATGTTAATTTAGGATCCATAAGAACACCCAAAAATTTGACATTTACCGGATTATTTACATTTGAAAGATCACACAACGAAAATATCATTTGGAACGTTTTGCTCTCGTTCAGTTTTAATTTGTTAACAAAATAATTCAATAATAGTAAAAAAGCGTGGGCTGCAATTTACCATATTTTCATATTAACTCTAATTTTGTAAATAGATAGATACCGAATAAAATAATTGTAACATTTATTAGACTTTATATTATTGTAACACAATAACATTTTTTATACCTTATTTTTTTTTTACTTTTTAGTTCGGTTTGCTATAAAAGCGCGATTTTTAGTTTTTCTAACTATTAATAATTTTCTAAATTTTTAGTCTTATTACATTATCAAAAGTAATCTTAATCAGGAGCCTATGTTTTGTTATGTAGAAAAAAAGCTGTAGCGGCATCTATTGTACCATAATAGTATCATTTAGGTTTCAGAAGAAAAATAATGAAGAAATAATAAAAGCTCATTCTTGACTTCTCTCAGTAATTTGGTTGGGTTTAATTAAATTTCCGGTACAACAAGAAAGTAGAATTTCTTATGCATATAAATGTTAACTATTAAATTACTAACATTATAACTTGTTTTTATAACATGTGTTTTGTAGTAAGGGAAAAATAGGCTTAAACTTTAAAAAAATAATCGTAATTTTCTTTATTATTTGAAAGTTTAATGTTAATAAAGCAATAAGGACTCCACATTAAACATTAAAAAATGGAATATAAATGAAATTTAGGAAAACCTAATTCTTCATATATGGCTCATTTTGCACTCTTACTCATTACCAGAGCTGTCGGTAGTTGAATTAAAACAATTGTATTAATTTCCGGAACAGGTAATTGTATTTGGATGATCAATTAATAGGATATTGTAATCGTAACTGGTACCTAATTGATTTTCACGAATCCCAAGTAATTTAATTTCTTAGAACGTAATTCGATTACTTGTAAAGTAATTCAATTACTTAGAAATTAATTGAACTAATAAATAATTAAATTACTACGAAAAAAAAAACAATTACATATCTTTATGGAAAAACTGTAGAAATTCTGGCCAGCCAGAAAGAGCATCTTGAAACACGGCGGGCCGCTTTGAAATCGGCGAACGCCGCCTCCGCGCCCATTTAGTATTTTCAATTGATGCTTACCGCCACCGTTTGGCAAAAAGACATTTTTATTTTAGAGTCATTTAATGTTGAACATGCCGAGAAAGCAGTTTGAATGGTGTGACGAGCGCGTATAATGCATATTAGTATAAATATTTTATTTGTTTAGTATTTCGTATTTAATATATTATGTGGTAATTTAAATAGAGCAATTGCTAAAATATTCAATTACTGTTACTTTTAATTGATAATTGAATTACTTTTAACAAACATGCTAGTAATTGGGAATCGTAATTTACTAATACTTGGAAGAGTAATTGGTAATTGTAATTAAATTACTTTTTAAAAGTATATAATTGCAACAGCTCTGCTTATTACTATCTCGCCTCTTTGTTCGCGTGATCATGGAAAAAAGTTTGTGTTCACACTCGAACAGTGCGTCAGTTGTCTTCTAACTACTAACATTTTACTAACAATTGACGACGTCCGGTTATTAGCGGCAACATATCTCAGTTTACTGAGTTTCTACTGTTACACGAGTTATTTTTAAAAAACAAATAAAAAGTCATTCTAGAAGGTCAACCGCTTGCATGCACAGTCGCCCCGTGCCTTCTCTCACGTCTTGTCTCGCCACTCGCAGGAGAATATAAATAAGGCAATACACATTTTGTAGCAAAAATTTATTCTTGCTACACAATGTTTTTTTATTATCAACCGATCTATTTTTTGCGCTAATTTTTACCGACTATTAAACGAGGATCCCCATTTTTTAATTAGTTGACTACTTTCTGATTACGTAAGAAAGTTTATTCTTTCTGTTTCCTTTAGCATAATATTGTTAACCGATAAAGCATTAACTCATTTGTTAAATAGGACTTATAATTCTGTTTTGAGTACGTATACATCTGGTTTTGTAGCTGAGAAAAAAAAACTCAAGTGCAGTAGTATCGTCGCGATTAATATTTTGTCCTGACTCTGGAAACTTTAATATTAAAGTAAAGTTTCCAACCAATATGAAAAAATAGATCTTAAAAAAATTACTAACTTTTCTAGTACCTTTCTAAATTTTGTAGGAAAAAATTACAGTAAAGTATTTTTGTCGCATTCTCTGGGGATCAATCGTCTTCTATATGATGGCGCCTAAAATCATTATCGCCATCTATTCCCAACTTTCTAGTAAATACTTTAGCGGCTTTCATTTGTTTGCTTTTCTTCATTTTGAATGAACATATCATTTTCAGACTTAATAGCAATTTCTATGATTAAGTAACCAGATTTAACCTATACAATATTGTTGTGCATAAAAAATTGTATAAAATAAAATAAAAATTCAGTATCTCATTGCCAACTGCTTTAGTTTTACCTTTATGTCGTATTACTTTTTGAATAAATCCAACAGGTAATTACCAGTATACTTTTGCCTACAGTTGAACAATTTACCTCTCTCCCTGATTTTAACCACATAGTACGAAATAGCGTTCCTATTTTTAAAAATTGAATGAAAACAACAAGTATTAACCAGTATAACTTTGCCAATTCTTGCACAATTTTCCAACTTTTCCTGATTTTACCCACGTATTAAGGAATAGTGTTCCTATTTTAAAAATTAAATGGAACCATCAAGTATAAACCAGTATAATTTTACCATCTGTTGAACAATTTTCCAACTCTTGGGCCCCCTATCCCTCCATGGCTTCAGCTTCGTAATTTTAAATTCATTAAAATTAAACAGGAGTCACCATGTTTACGCTTCAAGACGACAATGCTATAAAGTCACGTCATCAAATATAGGCCAAATAAAAATATCATTAGGTCATTAGTGTCAGTAATTTTACGAATAAGCGTAAACATAGTTATTGCCTAGGTTAAAAGAAGAAAAATGCTTTCTGGCTACCAAGATTTTGGCTTTTTGTTTGTCGTTATAAAAAAAGAAAGTACATTCATTAGAAAATAAAAGACTTTATTCTACAATAAATTTCTTTATTTAGCACATTTTGTTTGGTATAATATATACATCAATATAATAATTTGTGCACTTAATAAGTCTACGTAGTGCCATAAAATAGTTCTAACAAAAATACCAAAGACAAGTTGTGTTTTGGCTTGCATTAGTGCATTTTCAAAAAGTGGTTAAATAAATATAAGTACTAGTGTTTATACCGGCAAATTAAACGATCATCTACAGTAATGCTGCATCTGCCTATAAAGGAAACGTATTAGTCCGGAAGGCCTCCGCAAAAAACCAAGCCAAAAGAGATACACATGAAACATTTGTTTATATTACTATGAACTATAGTCAATTCTTAGCCGCACAGCTGCCTTAGCCCAGCGGGTTTAAATTGCATTTTTTTTACCTTAAAAAAATCGAGAAAAATAGTTTTTTTTAATATAACTCAAAAACTATTGATTTAAGGAAAAAAAATATATAATTAAAATTGATGGCCTAATACAACTACGTCAGTTTTATAAAATAATTTTTTTTGTAGCCCTTTTAGTTTCTGAGATATTAACGATTTAAATTTAAAGTAAAAACACAAATATCTCAAAAACTAAAAGAGTTACAAAAAAATATAATAAACAAAAAATATGCCTTATAGTAAGCTTTATAAAAAAGATTTTATACACATATTTAATAAAATAAGTAATAAAAAAGATAAAAGCAAAAACGTGATTTTGGCCATTAAAATTTTCGCTAATAATATTTTTTTGGTACAAGTAAGTATACCAGCTCCGATCCATCTAAAAAATAATTCAAAATGTTCTATCCATTGAATGAAATAAACTAATAAACATGTGCCTCGAGGCAATGGGGGATAACCTGATGGCACGGATATTTTATTTTATTTTTTTTTGGTCCAATAACTGTACACATTCCGATCTACTTGAAACTTTAATTAAAATAAAATTTTAACTTTATTTAATTGAAAAAATAATAATAAGTGCCTCCTCCATCTGAGTGTTATATACCTGGCAGAACGCTTAACATTTCTCGATCTTCTATGCTACTATGTGTATAGCTCATCCTCTAAATATTTATATTATCGATTTAAATGATAATATTAATAATTTATAGAGACAATTATTACTTGTTCAGAATAATCTTGAGAAAATTTTAATCATATTTTTAACTTGAAATTTTTTTAAAATAGTTTATTTGTTTTTTTCTGTTAAATTAATGTTTAAACTTTAATTTGATTTTATTTAAAATAGTAAATAAATGGTAAATACCATAATTTTAATAAGAATGACTTTAAGCCTAGAAGAAGTAGATAGCTTATTAAAAAATGTTTTAAATGTTTAATGCTAAATAAACTATAAAGATATATAATTTGATGTTAAAAATATGATTAAAATTTTGTCAAGATCATTTCAAATAAGTAACTGTCTATATAAATTGATATTAACATTTAAATAGATAATGAAAATATTTAAACGACGAGCTATACATATTGTAGCATAGGAGATCGAGAAATGTAAACCGTCCTGTCAGGTATATAACATCCAGATAAAAAAGGGATTTTTTTTACAATTAAATAAAGTTTAAATTTTATTTTAAAGTTTTAAGTAGATCGGAATATATACAGTTATTGGATCGGAAAAAATTTAAAAAAATATTCGTGCCACCAGGTTTTCGCCCATTGTTCAATGGATACAACATTTTGAATTAATTTTTTGATGGATCGAAGCTGGTATACTTACTTGTACCAAAAAAAAAATTGTTATTAGCGAAATTTTTAATGGCCAAAATCACTTTTTTGCATATTTTTTGTTTATTACATTTTTTGTAACTTTTTTAGGTTTTGAAATATTTGCGTTTTTCCTTTAAATTTAAATCGTTAATATTTCAAAAACTAAAAGGGCAACAAAAAAATCATAAAAAAACTGACGTAGTTTTATTAGACCATCAATTTTAATTATATACTTTTTTTCCTAAAATCAATAGTTCCCGAGTTATATAAAAAAAAACGATTTTTCACGATTTTTTTTAAGGTAAAACAAATGCAATTTAAACCCGCTGAGCTCAGGCAGCTGTGCGGCTAAAAATTGACTATAGCTCATAGTAATATAAAAAAAGGTTTCATGCGTATCTCTTATTGGCCTGGTTTTTTGCGGTGGCCTCCCGGACTATATGGTCAATATGTAGGGCAAATAACTAGTAAGTTGTATAAAACAAATGGCGAGGTACTGCTTGTTAGCTACAATCTACAATGCATTTTTTCTGGTAATTTTATTCCATAATCTTTAACTCACTTTTTAAAAATATCCTAAAATGATTTGATACAGAACTTATGTATATTTTTCTACACGAGATACTGAACCGCTGTTCTAACATATTCGTTCGTAATTTTGTTTCTTTTGTTATTTTTTTATTGTTTTAACATTTAATTGTTCTTACGGTATAAAGTTAAACATTGCTACAAAAAGAAAGTACCTGCGCAATGAGGAACTCTCACTATGTATTAGGGAAATAATTTCATTAAATTAATATTAAATAATTTAAGTAAATAAAAAAGTACTGCTGACAAACCTAGTTTATGTTATATGACTCAGAGATTAGGTTCTGGAAAAATAAGTAGAATAAATATATTTTTTTAAACAAACAAAAAAAGCTTATAATAACAACCGCTCCTGTATATCCTAAAAACAATTGTAAATCCTAATTTTATTAAAATGGTGTTTTGGTAGCAACCCTTCCTTGATTATTATCTTAAAAAATTTGCCTGAAATTTTACGGAATTCACAATTATAAAATATTATGCAGCAGCTCGTGTAGGAATAAGTTTAACAATTTATAAGCTAGTCCTTCACGAACCAAGTTCTCAATATTCAACTTATTTACTTGCCTAACCATGATTTTAATTGAGCTGATAGTAAAAAAAAATTCTTAAATATTTAAAAAAAAAAATTAAATTTCACGTTAAAATCGATTAAAAATGATTAATTGTTTGTGTTTTACCCTTCTTTCGTATGTTGCCTACGATTTTGTTTAATATTGGTAAATTATATAAGAAAAAAGATAAGCTGCTCAAGAACTTGGACCGGGACTTGCTTTATCTAAAAAAAAATTAAAGCAAACCAGCATGATTAATTTGCATGTATACAAATAAATTGATTTTCTGTGTACTTGATATCATGAAACTATTAACAGTTTTACGACTCTAGCAATATCAGAAGTCATTTTTAAATAAACTTCTAAAAAATAAAAATAAAAATGTTTAGCTAAAATTACAAATTTGTCGTTGAATATAGTTTTTAATTTTTTTAAAAAGAATTAATAAAGAATATAGCAGGGATAATTCAGAAGTGAAAATCGGTATCTATGGCAGATAATGTGCCTTTAAAGCTACTATTTAATGTCTTTTTTTCAACTATTAAGCATAATGCCATATCGATGGAATACGGAAAACCTATGAAAACGACGTATTTCCATGTTTTTTCAAAAATGACATTTTGGTGGATTTAGATAAAAAATTACGTATATTATATATAACAGCTGTTACAAAAATTTCATCTGCGCAGTGCTGCTCTTTACAGACAACAACAGGGACAACGTATATCAGCTGCTCCCAAAGTTTAGTGGATTTAGTGTGAAGACCTTCTATACCCAAGGAAGATTGATTGCAGTTTTTAAGTGTTTACAGTGTGTTTTCTCACTTCAAAACATTTCGTGGTTGTTAGTTTAAATTCAAAACATGTAAAAAAATTGAAATCTTTCTAGGCAAAATAGTGCAGCAAATCAGTTTTTTGGGTTTTCTGTAAAATTTATATTTTGTGCCATACAAGGTTTTCATACTAAGCCATCGATATGTTTGCGTACTATTGATGAGAACACGAAAATATTTGGTTGTTTAGTAGTTTATATACTTTGCTAATGCCACTAGACGCGTTTATCTTGGTTTGGTATTGGTTTAAATAAAGCTTTTTTATATAAAGCAATTTATATTGCTCACGAAGTAAAAAATATTTAAGCAACTTTTTGTTATGGAGGGTGGGTGCATCAATCCCCATAGAATTCTATCTTCCAAAATTAACGGCTTTTTTTTAAAGTGGTGAATAAATTATGCTGGTGCAACCTTTTAAAAACATGCTATGCTATGATGTATAAAGTATTTGGGAGGCACATTTTTTTTTACAAATTTTGTGTGGAAGCAAAGGACGGTGTATGTAGCTTAACAGCAGTGTAAAATTTTCGTACAATATAATACCTATAATAATATGTCTTATAGATCATAAATTACAATTTTACTTTTAATTTAGTAAATATCTCAAAAATTTTGCACATAATATTTTTTGGCTAGTTTTAAAAAGGGTTCTAGCTAGGCGTAATTAATTTAACAAAAATTATAAATATTTGATATCGACTAATACTAAACCAAATGTTACATTTAACATCTATAATTTAATTCTCTAAGTATTTAAAGTGTATCTAGTAATAAATCTCTAAACACTGCTTTAACTACTGTCAATATTTTTAACTATTTTTAAAAACTTTTGAATTTACTTAAAATGAAAGTATTAATACCCTTCCTGAATATTTTATATGTTTACTCAGGTATACCAAACTTACTTTTTTTCATTGACATTAATATCACTCCAAAGGTAGTTACACATAATATAATTTCCTATGAATTAAATCTTCAGTGCAAAAAACCCACACATTGATGTTTAACTTAATTAAAACTTTAATATGTAGGAAAATTATTGGGCATTCTAAAAATATTAAAAATTTTAAGCAGTGATTTAAAATAGCCTTAAAATATTGCGCATTTATGTATGTAAATATATGATATAACAAATTTATTAAAAAAAAAAAATCGATCAAAATAAATCACGGCCAACATTTTGGAATCATGTATAGGATCCTCCAATAAAACAATTTTATTCACATCTATTTCAACCTAGCATTCGGCTGAAAAAATATGGATAAAACTTTCTTTGCTTGTTGGTATGTAAACTTCTGTGACGATTGATTTTCTTGGGTTCATCAGAAGGAAATGGATGCTCAGTATATGCCTCAGAAATTCCTAAATGAACATGTGTCTGCTTGGTAGGTTCAGCAGACAAATATTTCTCTCCAAGCAAAGATTTGGGTAAAAATTCTTCTTTGGCCACCATGGGTTCTTTTGTGGACTTCTGAGTGTTAATTGGAGTAACTGATTCACTTTCATTATTTTTTGGTAAGCTTGGATGATGATTGAGTATATAGATTCGAGGATCAATAGGGTTACGTACTGCTACAGTTGATGCCTCTTGCGTATTGTTTTTATGGTTATCTATATTTTTATAAGAAACAACATCGGGTTTGACTTCCGGAATTTCAGTGACGTCCTGGTTTGTGGAGCTATTATGGAGCTTGGTTTCTACTTTGGATTCAACGGTATAATCTTCTGGTTTAGGTGTGGTTATTGGTTTTATTTTTTCATTTATTGCTGACATGTCATCTATTTTTGTTTCTGTCTTGTTAGCTGGAAAACTTTTTATTTTAGTTTCAACCCTGCTAGTTTCAGTTATGTTTGCAACCTGTGGTTGATCTTGCTGATATCCCTCTTCTTCAATATCAAGAGAGTTGGTAATCGTCAAATTCAAAATTCTTGGAACTCCAAATTGGCTTCTACTTTCTAAATCAGTATTTTCATCCTTTATTGGTGGTAATTCCTTTCTAAATGTGCGGTTTAATTTAAGTGAGGTATCTTTTATATCGGGCATCATTTCAAATTCTTTTGTTAAATCCATTTCCATTTGATCAACAGATTTAATTTTTATTACAGGCTCCTGTGTAGTTACCTTATCGTTTGCTAATATTTCTTTTTTACCAGAAAATTCTTTGTTATACTTTTTTGTGGGATATATTGGTTTTTTAGTACTATATTTCTTCATTAACATGTCTTTATTGGTAGATGAACCTATTGTTAAAGTATGATTACTTCTATATTCTGTTTCAGTAATTGGTGTAGGCGTAAATAAAGTTTGAATTTTTTTAGTCTGAGGTTCATGTTCTGTTTCGTTAAGTTCTATAATGTCAAACATTGTACCTAAAAAATAAAAGAATACTTTAAAGAATTAACACACATTTAGTACTAAAATTAGGAAAATCCGCATTTATTATTTATTTTTAATGAGAGAAGGCAAATATTATCTTTTAAAATATAATCAAGAAATTTTCTACAGTATATCGTAAATAAAACTAATTTTAACAAACTAAGTTCTTTTTTATTTAAATCTCCCCAGAAACTTTGTAAATTAGAAATAAATGTTTAAATAGATGATAAGGAAGGTCATAAGGAATTAAAATATCTTGATATTTCGTTAATTGGTATATAAACTTTTTTTTTTTTTTAATTAACGGTGTGAGAAGGAATTTAATCTATACAAAAACGTGGTAGACAATAACAATGTTTATTAAAACATAAAACATTTTGCGTACAAAATACATAGGGAACATACTTTAGCTCATATTTTTTATTTTAAAAACATTTTTTTAAAGCGAAAGCGTATATTGCAAAAAGCAAAAAATAATTAAAAGGGTTACAAACAAGAAGAATTATTTAGAAGTTTTGTTAACAGTTACAGAAAATCCAATCATTGGTAAGGCAGGTGTTAAAGAGGAAGTTGGAATAAGTAAAAGGTCAGTTCAAAAAATTTTAAAAATGTATCATTTTCATTTATACCACAAGCAGCTGCACCAGGCACTGAGTAACAATAACTTTTAGTGTAGAGTTAAGTTTTATAAGTGGACTTCATGTCGTTAAGATAATTGATCAATTTAATTAGGACTTACATGTGTTGCATTTAAAATTTACCATTAAATATGCAGGCACAAAATATGTGGTCACAACAAGATAAAGTCTCAGTCCATTTATCGCGACAGGTTAGAGGTTATTAGATAACACTTATAACTACGAAAATCGTTGGATTGGAGATAGGGGCCAGTAAAATGGCCTACAAGGTCGTCCCATTTAATAAAACCTAACTTTTTTCATTGGGCATCCCCCAAGAGTCTTTGTTTATAAGGAAAGTGTAAAAATGTCTTTTCAAGCAAAAATAAATAGATGCCCTGAACAAAATGAAAGACATTTTAAATATCTTTTAAAATAAATAATTTACTGTTAAAAATATTTGTTAAATAATATGATAACGGTCCAAAATTTTATACACCTGTAATAAACTAATTAATTTGTGTTTAGATTCTGCATTAGATAGTGAACTATTATACAGGGTAATCCATTTTAAAAGCTTAAGAAAAACTGATTTGTAAGTTGTCATTTTTGGAATACATACCATCAAAAAAAAAAAATAAAATAAATAAACATTATATCAGTCATACTTTTTTGGACCACAATACAAAGAAATATGATACACAATTTATAGAATAAAAAAAATATAAAGATTTACAAAAACAGGTTGGCAGATTAAGATATCCCTTTTAAAAACTTACTTTTTAAAATTTAAATAAAATTTTTACACAAAAAAAACTTGAATGGAATTTTTCTTTTAATCTATAATTTGAACCAAAATATTTATTTTTAAATAGTACTGGAATTCAGACATCGTAAGAAATCCGCCCTGCTAAGATTTAAAAAATCTATAGCCAAATAAAATCCATTAAAGCTTGGACAATCGAATAAACAGAAAGTTTAAAGTAAGTGTACAAAAGCTCAATCTATTTCTCTGTAAATATGGCCCTTTTCCTTAAATTATAGGTAATAGTGTCCTTTAAAGCTGCTTAAAATTAGGATTATTTTAGGATATTGACCATAAAAAAAAAGTGTGACAGTGCTTAATATTTGGAATTTTACTTAAAAATATGGTTGACGGTGCAAGTATTAATTGGATTAGATTAAAAATTTTTGGAGTTGAATCGTCAGGGTACAAATATAATATGTTAGTTAAATATACTTACCTTTGGTTAATCTAAGGTAAATAGCTAAACCTATTTGGCACTGATACTCTTAGCATTCTTCAATTGTAGTTGTTTAAATAGCTGTCCTTCTGTGTCTATTGATTTTTCTCGGATAATTCAGCATGTTCTTTTTTTATATACTGCTTGATCCTTCACTGTGTACCATTTTGATTGATACGGTATAGTAAATTTTTTAATGGGTTACGTAGATCTTTTACTTTTGATATACGTTGTAAATTTTTATGCTTCGTGGCCTAAAAATTTATCTTTCATTCAATAATGAAATAGTTTTATATCTATATATATATATATATATACTATATATATATATATATATATATATATATATATATATATATATATATATATATATATATATATATATATATATATATATATATATATATATATATATATATATATATATATATATATATATATATATATATAATTCTGTTTTCATTGCGTTTTATTTTGAAATATCTACAATTGTTAAAGAAACAAGAATTATAAAATAAAATAAAACGCACATGCTGAGGACCCATTTTATGTAATTTTAAATCTTTTTGCCTTAGAAAACATAAAATTTATTGAATGTCTCGCCTCATAAATATTAAATTTCCGAGTGTGCTACTTTTTATCTTTTAACATTTCGGAACATTCTCCGGTTTCTAACACAAATGACCTTGTCTTTGTCCCGTATCTCTCTACGCATTCCCGCTGTCATTCCAGCTATCTAACGTGGACTTCCCGTTTAATTTCAACCCCAGAGCGCTAGATTTATAGCGGGAAATCCCTTCGGAAACGTTTGAATCCTGGCTTGCAGTCGTATTACAGGATTGTATTTGATATGTACCGTTCGAAAATATATTTGATGACAAAATAAAGGATGCTCTTATCTAGTTTTGTTTTTAGCTATTACTTCAACGGATTAAATACGTTTGCTCGTACTGTAATAATATGTTGTTTTTAAAATTTTTAGATTGTATTTTTAAACTACACTACTGCAAAAAATTAAGGGAGTAAGAAAAAATTGTTTATATTTAAGTGATTTTTGGAGGGCTATATTTCAGTGAAACATGGTCGTTTCGAGATCGTAAAAAAGTATCTTAAAGTTTGAACATTCTGTTTTCACCAAAATTTTTATGAGCGACAGTTATCGAGTATTTCGAAAAAATAACACGAAAAAAAATTGAAAATTTTCTTTGTTTTTCTTTTGGGCCTACAGGCTTGGAAATTTTTTTTACAATAAAATCATGGTATAGAGTTAATGGCCTGTTCATTCAAATTCATTTTAATTTTTTCTCTACGATGATTGGTTCCGAAAATATCCGACTTTAAATTCAAAAGGATCCTTTTGGCTTGAACCATCGAACCAATCATCAGACAGAAAATTGAAGGGCAGTTCCTAAATCGGAATAAATTTCCTACAAAGTTAGCCTGTGGCTGTTGAATTTTTTTTAATCCTCAATTTTAACCTGAAACAAGAGAAAAAAAATACTTTTTTTTGTTCTTGTTCCGAAAAATCCACCGCTTCTTTGCAAATATTGAGAAGTGGAATGTTTGCACGCATTTCTATACTCCAATTTAAAACAGTTGGGAATTTCTCCAAAAAATTTTTAAAAAAAAACAATTAAAGGCTCATTTTAGGGCTTAGGGGGTTTTCGGGTTTTGTGCCCGTGGATACTTTTGATTTAGCGGTTTGTTGCAAACTTATCCCCCCTATGCAAAAAGGGGTTTTTTAAAAAATAATTGAAGTCCGAACCCCAAATTTTATTTTTTGGGGGTTTGAAGGGCTTTTCGGGTTGTATGCCCGTGAAGACTTTTAATTAGCGTAATGAGAACTTATCACTGTGCAAAGTTTAAAAAGAATTGACCGAAACCCATTTTCCATAAGAAAATTGCGGGGTCCTTAATTTTTTTTTATCAATTTTTTTTATTTTTAAATTTAATAAATATTGTAAGAAAATTTAAAAAACAACTTAATTTTTTATTTTTACGAGGGTTACAGAGTACTCAGAAAGGTAAATTTTGCTTTTCTAATTTTTTCTTAAATTTTCATTAAACGATTTAAAAAACCACTCAATCGTTCGATCTACCGATTCGCAGGGTTGTTGGGGGTGCATTGGGGTATAAAAATTCGTGCAAACATTAGACTTCTCATCAATATTCGCAAAAAAGTGGAGAATTTTCGGAACAAGGAAAAAAGTTTTTTTTTCATTTTTTCAGATTAAAATTAAGAATAAAAAAAATAAAAAAATTAACGGCCTCAAGCTAACTTTGAAGGAAATTTATTGCCGATTTCGGAACAGCCCTTCAATTTTCTGTCCGATGATTGGTTGCTGAGATATTGATGGTTAAAACCAAAAGGATCTTTTTGCATTTTAAGTCTAATATCTCTGGAACCAATCATCGCAGAGAAAAAAAAAAGAAAAATGAAGCGAAATGAACAGGCTATCAACTTTATTAGTTCGAAATACTCGATAACTGTGGCTCATAAAAATTTTTGGTCAAAAGATCTGAAAACTAGAATCTTTAAGCTTCAAGAGGCTTTTTTTACGATCTCAATACGACCATTTTTTACAAAAATATAGCCCTCCAAAAAACACTAAAAAATCACAATTTTTCTTACTCCCTTATTTTTTGCAGTAGTGTATAATGACTAAAATGAAACTACCATTGTTTTCTATGCTTTCACCTTCGCAAATTTTTTCTAACCAATTAAAAAGTAAGAGTTTAATAGAATCTTCATAAAATGTATAAAAAGATATACATTTTGATATTATTGAGTTTGAGTTTGAGGCTCTACTATAGGTCTTAAATTATTTAGTAAATCAAAATTACTCTGAATACCGTATTGATACAAACAAAGGCCTAAAAAGTGTGTTACTCCAAACTAACTTTGTTTCATAAAGCATTCCTATATAAGCTGTACACACTAAATTTCAATACGTATACACCGAAAATTCTAGAATGATTTTTATTTTGTACCAATAAAATCTAGTCAGCTTATTTTTAATTTAGGATTTACAATACAAGAAAGAACTGAAAAAAAATAAATTTTTAAAATAAATTATCGTTATTCTAAAATAATAATAATATGGATACTTACGATTTCAAAGGGCAATTGTTTCCCATTATTTCTCAAAGTAAACCTATCATTGAAATTATCAAAGGATGTTACACTCTCAATAGCAGTGGCTTCAACTGTTGTTTTGTCTACGTTAAAGCTGGTCGCAGGCGTGGGGGTTACATGATCATCCAGTGCTGGCATATGTTGAGTAGTAAGTACGGTTTTTTCCCGATGTGTCTCATGCCAGAATAAATCTTTAGTTGATTCCTAAAGAAAACAGAATTATCACTTTTAGGACCTTATTATTTAAAATGGTTTTTGTTTAAATTTATAGAGTAATTTTGGAAATAAAACGTCAAAATATTGACTTCTCTAAAGCAATAATTCGCGATTCTTTATTGCTAAACAAAATAATTTGAGATATCATATATGGGGGGTGCGTCGCCGAGCGGAAATCCCATGTAAATTTTAAGGGGGTTAATTATTGGCTCCCCTGTACATTTTACAGAAAAAATGTAAGATAACTTTTTGAAGAGACCGATCTGACAAAGCCTTGTGCCAAGTTTCAAAATATTTTAATAAGCAAATCTTAACTTATTCAATTAAATGTAATTGCAAAATTACCAAATGTTCGGTTCAGGCTTTGTCGAATCTGACGTACAGCCGAATACAAGGAATATTGTTTTTTGTTTCATCAATCTCACAACCATTACATTCAAAGTAAAAGACACGTTAACATTATTTTTTTATCAAACCTTTTATTTAATGTAACAATTACGTTTAACTAATAATTATTACTATCGGTCATTAAAATATAATTTTATCATACTAGAATTTAATTAAACCAATAGCAGTATCTGAAATATTTTTAATTTATTTTCCCATCAAGCCTATCTGGTCCATTTCAACCATTAAACTATTGTGTAATTCAGTCAGCATAAATAATTGTCAATGTTTAATTCAGAAGATTGAAAATAGATCCGAAAAAAGAGAGAACTGAACTGTTAATGTTTTATTAGGTGTGGAAAAATAAAATGAAATAAAATACATAAATAAAAATAATAAAGAATTACATAAAAACATAACTTAATCAAATGTTTAAACAACCCCCCATTAACAGCTAAACAACATCACAACCGATTATAAAATTCATATCTAACGTTGCTAAGTTGATATTGCGAAATTTTATTACATTCTAACAAAATAGCGTTTTGTAGCTGGTTTAGATCCACAAATTTTACACTTTTATAAATGACACTTTTTAAGTGACCCCACAGACAAAAGTTATTCGGTGAAACTTCAGGTGACCTGGCTGGCCAAAGTATCCGGTACCGTGGACCAATAATATTGCCGTTAAAAGCATTTTCCAGGTACTCTCTAACCATACGGGCATTAGGGGCGGTGCAACTATCCATTTAGTACCAGATCATTTGATCTTCCCGAACAACTTCTTCCAAAGTGGGTCCAATTTGATTGAAATAAGTCCAAATAGGTTTCTACTGTCAGGTTATAGTCCATAAAATGGGTCCAAAGATATGGTGTTAGATAATTCCCACGAATACATTTGTTTTTTGGGGATATTGTGTCCGAGTATGAACAAAGCGATGTTCATTTTCTTGGCTCCAATACCGGCAAGCAATTCTGAACAGTTGGTTCATTGTTGAGGGTGAATGTACATTCATCGGTAAAACAAATATTTCTCAAAAAATTCCTATCGTTATTTGCTTTTTCCATCATTTCAAAACAAAATGCCATTCTTCGCTCTTCATCTTCTTCCTACAGCTCTTGATGTTTTTAGAATTTATACGAAAAATATTTGTGCTTTTTCCTAGTGCGCAATACCATTGTATGATGTTTACTTACCTCTTGCCCAAGAACCCTCGTACTAACCATTTTGTTTTCCTCCACACTCAGTAGTATATTAAGATCTCTCTTCTCTCTTTCTTCGGCTCTATTTTCGATATCATAATTAAAACATTTACAATTATTTATTACGGTACCATGGGACTCGAACTTACTGACAATACGTTTAATAGTTGAAATGGACGGAATGGGCTTGGTGGGGAAATAAACTGAAAACATTTCGTATACTGCTCTAAAACTGTTTTACGCATAATGCCACTTATTTATGGATACCTTTTCGTCGATTGAATAATTCATATTTTTTTTCAAATACCGACTGTCACTGATTTATTGACACATTTCCTCATGTCAGAGACAATATTCACTTACTGGCTTTTGTTTGGTTTTACCCGAACCCAAAAATTCGGTAGTTTTGCAATTACATTTAATTGAATAATTCAAGATTTGCTTATTAAAATTTTTTGAAACTTGGCACGAAGGCTTGTCAGATTGGTTTCTTCAAAAAGTTATCTTACATTTTTAATAAAACAATTTTTAATAAAAAAAACCTTTTTTGTTACTGTTACTAACAGAAAAGTAAAAGTGTTAATTTAAAATATGTTTTGTAAGATAAATAAGGTTTTGCACAAAACTGTATATTGAGCTATATAAATATATATAAAAGCTTTTATTTGTAAGTTTACAGTGTGGTTCAGAACATTTTCGTAAGAATTGCAGCCATTTGGCCATAAATAAATAAGTCGATATCAATTAAAGAAAATGTAAAACTATTTTTAACAATGGCATAATTATGAAAATAATGAAAACTTGTTAATTATGCAGCAACTGTATCGTGCAAACTTAAAATTAAAAGGTTTAGTGTCAGCCGCGTCACACTGCAGATGCGCTTTTAGTAATAGTAATTGTCGGGCATTTAGGAAGTGATTTTAAGTTCCAAATTTTTACGTTATTTTTTTAAGTTTACAATAAACTGTAGTTCCCCTAAGGCTATTTATCCACTGAAACGGGAAAGCTGCGAACTGCAAATACGAGAAATCCAGAAATCGTTTGTGCCTTAACGTGCGAACTCGGACGAACATGACGTAACTTTTCGCAGCTGTCCGGATCCCATGGACCAGAAGGCTAATGTTATAAAAATATAATTTTTCACATTCTGTATTTTCTAATGCAAAAAGTAAGTAAAATTTTTTAGGTTACAAAATAAAAAATATATAAAATAATGGTGAAAGTAATATTATAAATGTTTTCAACTATTTTAAACAGTTATATCAGCTTCTGATTTAATCCTACCTGTTTAAATGAACTTTTAGTCGACACGGGACTTAGCGTATCTTCCGTTTCACGTCGGTGCCTCGTTGGCATTCCGTAATCGACACTGATTGTATTGGATGTCCAAGTTCTGGGAGTTTTGCTGATTAGAGAATTTTCATCCGAAGTTGTAGTCTCATAGTAATCCGATGTAGAAGTTTTCATCGACTTTTCCTCGTCCATATCCTCGTTGGAAATTAAGCAAGTTAGTTGTCTGAGTATTTCTTCACGATCCTGAAAATAAAAATATCTTAACATGACATATAAGTTTTCTGCAACACTATAATGCAAAATACGCATTTAATAGGTTATAGGTATGTAATGATTAATTATTGACCATACATATAATTTAAGTTTTTATTTTCTTTTATCTGTTGACACTTTTGCTGTCGGGTAGATACCTATAGTATATTCTGTTACCATAATATATATATTTTATAAAAAAAGTTCCTATGAACACATATCTTCCTTTCTGAAATACAGGGCAGAAAAGTTAAAAAAAAGTCGGTATTATATAAATATCTTAAATATCTGAAAACCCATTTGGGTAAAATTTGGTAGGCGTACTTTTTTTTAATAATATTAGCTATGGTGCCCACTGAGAAAACACTGGACCTAATAATTTTAATTCAATTAGAGCTAAATAAGCGCCTTATTACTTTAAACAACTGTACCAAATTTTAACCAAATTGGTTAAAGGATATTTATAAAACATCAAGTTTTTTTTTAATTAAACGCCCTGTATTTTGAAAACTGAGCAACTCTGGACATATATTTATAAAAACTTTTTTTCATAAAATGACCAAAGTATATGCATAGCGAATTTCGAAAAGTTATCAAAAATGGTATTTCAGAATTTTTTTTGAATAGTTTATTATCCTGTAGTTCAAAAAGCTAAGACGTCTAGGATATAGTATATATGATTTTGTTTTATTAACTTAAGTTCAAAAATCACCCCCTTAAATATTAGCATATCAGTAAGGAACATCCTCTATATTCTTTTTCATCCCCATAGCAATTCTATTTTTGTAGCCACATGAACAGCGTTAGGATTTTACTTAACACAAAATTTGACTATTCAAGACCAAAATTCGACGATATTCATATAATAATTTTATAAAAAGTAACCCTTTTCTGTTGACATTGTTTTTGTATAAGTTTTAATTAACCCACTGATTAACATGTAATGAAGAAAACAACATAACTATTTTTTGTTTAGTAAGCTTCAAATAAAATTAGTTTAAAAATCACAATATGCTGTCAATAGGGTCAACCTTTTCTTATTTGGTGTAAAAAATATTTGGCAAATGTTTAATAACTGCTAACGTTGTAAAACATTAAAAATGTTAGATTTTTTTTGTTGGTCATTTTCTCAAAATTAAGTTTTTGAGTTATGTTTCTTTTCTTCAGGGGTGACAATATTAACTATGAAGGAGACGAAAAATGACTAAAACAATTATTCCTACTTTTAACCTTTGGTGTTTAATAAATGAATTTTGGAAATGTGATCAAAATCATTATTGTTTAAATATAAAACCGAATTAATTAGAAAGGACATGTATGTTGTTTCTTGAATCAATAGAAACATCTTTTAAATGGGACATTTTTGTGCAGGCCTACAGGGTGTCCAAAAAAATTACTGAAAAGTTTAAGCTTGACTGTTTCTTAATTCCAATATAAAGGTATAAAAAGAGTGAAATTTCGTCGAAATCCAACGGAATAGTATTTTATATATTTTTTTAGAGTTAAAATATTTTGATTTAACATTTAACACATACAGAGTGGTCCAGTATCGAATAAATAATATGGATTATGCCAACTAATATGTTAATATCGTGATATACTTGTATATATTTTCAGAATTTATGCATTTTCCACAGTTTATTAAGATAAATTTAAGTTAAAATATTTTGGTTTATTGTCCTAAGTATACAGGGATATTTAGAAATTAGGTTTTTTTTTGGTTTGTTCTCACAAGATATTTTGTGACATATAAAGAGGTACATAGTTTAAAAATCTGCACATTTTTCTGGCAATTTTTTAATAGAGGTATAATATAATAAAATTAGACTACTCATAACTAAAATAATTTTCGTGTACACCTACAGGGTGAAGTATCTAGGTGGTTTCATTCACCACGTCTCCTGGATTTACCTATATTTTCAGCATAAGTCGTTTAAAAATTGTTTGCCACGCGAAAAAATGCTGGTGTAAAATTACTTATTATTAGTTTAATATTGTTCATTAAATCACTTATTAATTTATATGATTATTAGCTTAAAATTTTAAATACGCAAAATTAGCTAGCTTTTTTGACTTGGAGCACAAGAAACTGGCAGAAAAGTAAACATTCTGAAGAATTATACAAATATATCATAAAATTAACATGTTACTTGGCATAAACATGTTTATTTCTTCGATACTGGATCATCCTGTATGTGTTAAATAGCAAATCACATTTTTTAACTCCAAGCAAGTATGTTAATTATTTTTTTGTTGAATTTGATTCATTAGTTAGACCTTTTGGGCATTTATATTAGTATTAAGGAACAGAAAATCACTCCTCAGTGATTTTTTGGGCCACCCTGTAGGCCTGCACAGGAATGTCCTATGTAAAAGACCTTCCTATTTACCTACAGAAAAACATACTCAAATTTTTAAAAAATCGTTGAAGAGCCAGAATCTCATGTCAATGGTGCCATATCATTTAGTTACTTTATTATCTTAAAAACCAGCAATTATTGACGCATAGTGTTTTTTACAATTTCGATGCAGAATTAAATAAAGAGACAAAATTTGGCAATTTATGTAGAGCGTTCCGTTTGAACTTATCAATAAAAACCCTGTTTTCATTGTTGAGTATGACTTATCCAAAAAATATGGGTAAATTCAGGGGACATGGTAAATCAAACCTCCTAGATACTTCATCCTGTAGGTGTACACAAAAATTATTTTAGTTATGGGTAGCTTAATTTTATTATACCTTTGTTAGAAAATGTGCAGATTTTAAAACTATGTATCTTTTTATATGTCACAAAATATCTTGCGGGTACAAACCAAAATATTTTAACTTAAATTAACTCTAATAAGCAGTCAGAAATGTATAAATTCTAAAAATATATACAATTATATAACGATATTAACATTTAAGTTGACATAATCCATATTATTTATTTGATACTGGACCGTTTATTTATTGGAATTAATAAACAGTTTAGTTTAAACTTCTCAGTAATTTTTTTGGGCCACCCAATAGGCCTGCAAAAAAATATACCATTTTAAAGATTTTATTGACCTAAAGAATAGCATACTTAAATCTAAAAAAAATCGTTCGAGAGCCAGAATTCCATGTTATGTGTGCCATGCCCTTTGCTTATAATTTCAATTAGATACTCAAATATTTTTAGAGAATCCTAAATAGCTTTTTTAATATTTTTGCACATTTTCATCTTTCGTTGAGCTTTTTATTCAAACAGAAATGATAACATTAAGAAAAATAAATGTCTACTTCTTAGAGCCTTTTGTTAGACAACGTTCTGGCGATTACGGTCAGATTTATAAAATGGTCAGTATTTAACTTACTTAAAAGAACAGCCGCCGTAAAACGTTCTTTAAATTATCCACGATAATTTAAAATAGTAATTCACAAAGACGTATCTCTTTTACAAAACGACATAAAAGGGAGCTTTTTAAATTTTATCATGCGAAAGCATTCATTTTAATTCATTTATTTGTCTCCATCCGTTTGTAACAGTGCACATTACCGATTTTAAATTAACTTTAGAATTTCGCCTTTTATTAATTAAAAGTAGTCATATTTGCTGGCAAACAGGATGTTTTCGAATTTGTGTATTAGTCCTATGCGGCAAAAAGTTAATTAAGATTTTGGGATTTTGTTATTTATTAATACAAATAATAATACGAACATTTTCTAGAAAATGTATGTATGCTGATCAGTGGCGTACCCAAGGGGGAGGGGCAAGGGGGTATTTGCCCCTTTCCCCTAAAGACTTAAGAAAGAATTTTAGATAAAAAAAACAGCATATAAATTTAGCATACCGAAATATCGGAATCTCTCGATGAGGTATTAGATAAAGTAGCTAAAATTAACCAAAGATTAAATATAAATATTTAATGTGTTGTTTTAATTTTGTAGACAAATGTACATTTAATTTGTTGTTTTAATTTTTAGTTAAGTATAGGTTAAGTTAAATTAAATATTGGTGAGGTAACACTTGAAATCCTTGTTTTACTTCATGACTAGGGCCGTAGCGAGCAATTTAAGAGCATGCCGAATCCTTGTTTCCTTAACTATTTTAACGACTTCTTGGTAAAAATTGGGCGCCGCACCCCCAAAATTTTCTAGATTCGCCGGACTGGCCTCCGGCGGCGCCTGCGGTGGGCATGACTTGCCCCCCCCCATAATTTTTTCTTATGCTGATGGTACATACCCCAAGGTGGATCTGTTGGTTATTCAAAACGAGGCCAACATATGTAATTTAAAGATACATGTAAGTTTAAGAAAATAAATATGAACAATTATACCGATGGCTAACTTGATTTATCTATGCCTAGTTACAGTAATATTCGTAGCCGTTTTACACATATCTTTAGTTTTTTTTCCAAGATCACCCTTGTCACATTAAATACTGTCAACCTATTTTGTTTTATGGACCACTTGCCATATGTTTTAGTGTTGACAGGTGACATTGACCCCTTGCAGTTTTGTCGGCCCCTGTGGAGTAAAGACCTTTTTGCGTGTCATTGGTCTAACTGATCACTGACGATTGACTGTGGTTATGGACTGCAGTGACTACAATCACTGGTTTTTGTTAAATGTGTGGTTCTGACGGCTGCTTCTATTTGTGTCGCTCCACTAGGGGTTGATGGCGACATACATTTTTTGGGGGATCCATTTGGTGGTTACGACTTGAGTTTGAACAAGGTGATGGAGGCAGTCGGCATTTAGTAAATTGTAGGCATAAAGAGGTTTTGTTGTATACGGTTTATTGTTATTTACCATTTTAAATAATCCGAAAAGTCCAGTCTAAAAAGTCCATATGATAGATACATCTGTTAAGCTCCCAAATTTAGAACAAAGTCTGGCAACATTGTATTTTATGTTAGTTGTCAGTCGCTGTCGAGAATTAGAGTATGGCGGCTGAATACTATTTTGCTCTGTCCGTAAATTTATAATAAATCAGTTAAAATACAGTCCACTTGTGTATTATTACACAAATAATCTAAGATCAAACAACATCATTATCATATTTTATCCATGGCTTTGTTTTTAAAGAAGACCATGAAGAGATTGGCCACTACCACTAAAAATAGCATGCTTCTTTGTCAGCATAGCAAAACATTAGATTATCAAATACAAAATATATCCAAAAACGCATAATTCATGTTTAATAATCAAATTTATCGTCTTAAAATCAGCTGATCTAAAAACGTAGCAAGACGGTGCTATAGATCAGATACGGTAATGTATTTATCGTTTAACCTTTTGGTAAAAAAAATCTTCTTGAATTTTCGAATCCTTTTATCTTCATTTAGTAGAAGATCCAATTTACAGTAAAATTTAAGAGCAAATAAACCATTATTGGATGTAATCGTAATTTAAACTCAAAATATTGATCTTCGACACAGCATAAAAGATGCACACTCATATGAACAGATGTCATTGTGCCCCATGAATACAAGGCTTCGCCACCACATATTAGTGCTCAAGTCAATTGAACTAACTGACGAAAACAACAAATAAGGGGTCGACCATTAATTACGTGTGCCGATTTTGGCGATTTTTCAATCCTCCTTCCCCTTTGGTAAGATGTCGTGAGATTTAGTTCGATTCCCTCCCCCCGTAATCTCAGGTAAGATTTTTCAAAATGAGTTTTTTTAGTGTAAATATGTTAATCTGTGCTTGATTACATTGGATTTGATAAAAAAAACGTATGTTGCTTAACTATTTCTATTCAGGACTAATATTGAAACTACTAAGGACGTAGTCTAAAATCACAGAAAACCTTATTGTGTAAGATTAGATAATGAATTATCTTGTGTAGGATTGCCAATATTTTAGTGAAGAAACATGTTTTACTTATTTAAACCCACTTTACTCGCAATGTTACTCTGTTTCCTGCGGAAAAAACACGTAATATTCGCCGAGACCCAACTCTCCCCCACGTGATATTAGATGAGAGTCGGCTCGACCCCCTCCTCTTTAAATGCCTCACGTAATTAATGGACGCCCCCAAAAAGTTTTATCACATAGCAGATATTTTAAAATGGAATGACCACAAACCACACATTTAAAAGAAAGCTGTGAATTAAGAAACAAAAATGCAGCTAAAGAGCCAGAAACTCGAAGAATACAAGCCAAGAATTAAACTTTTATCTAAGGAACTACAAACAAAAATTAAAGACTTTTTAGCATTAACAATATAACAAAGGCTTTTAGACCAGACCAGATAATAGAATTCATCCAAAGACAAAATAAAACTTGCAAAAAAGAAGTTTAAATATCTTATTCGGCATTTGCCACAAGTATTTATAGAACTAACCAACAGAAGGATTTCTGCTAAAATTGAACACCAGCTAGCCATACGAAACAAACAAACATTTGCTTCTTTAGTACATTAAAGCGCAAAAGTTTCTATACATATACAAGTCAATTGAACTAACTGACGAAAACAACAAATAAGGGGTCGACCATTAATTACGTGTGCCGGTTTTGGCGATTTTTCAATCCTCCTTCCCCTTTGGTAAGATGTCGTGAGATTTAGTTCGATTCCCTCCCCCCGTAATCTCAGGTAAGATTTTTCAAAATGAGTTTTTTTAGTGTAAATATGTTAATCTGTGCTTGATTACATTGGATTTGATAAAAAAAACGTATGTTGCTTAACTATTTCTATTCAGGACTAATATTGAAACTACTAAGGACGTAGTCTAAAATCACAGAAAACCTTATTGTGTAAGATTAGATAATGAATTACCTTGTGTAGGATTGCCAATATTTTAGTGAAGAAACATGTTTTACTTATTTAAACCCACTTTACTCGCAATGTTACTCTGTTTCCTGCGGAAAAAACACGTAATATTCGCCGAGACCCAACTCTCCCCCACGTGATATTAGATGAGAGTCGGCTCGACCCCCTCCTCTTTAAATGCCTCATGTAATTAATGGACGCCCCCAAAAAGTTTTATCACATAGCAAATATTTTAAAATGGAATGACCACAAACCACACATTTAAAAGAAAGCTGTGAATTAAGAAACAAAAATGCAGCTAAAGAGCCAGAAACTCGAAGAATACAAACCAAGAATTAAACTTTTATCTAAGGAACTACAAACAAAAATTAAATACTTTTTAGCATTAACAATATAACAAAGGCTTTTAGACCAGACCAGATAATAGAATTCATCCAAAGACAAAATAAAACTTTCAAAAAAGAAGTTTAAATATCTTATTCGGCATTTGCCACAAGTATTTATAGAACTAACCAACAGAAGGATTTCTGCTAAAATTGAACACCAGCTAGCCATACGAAACAAACAAACATTTGCTTCTTTAGTACATTAAAGCGCAAAAGTTTCTATACATATACAGTGCGGCCACTTAAGTGTGCAACATATTATTATGGGATTTTTTTTTAATTAATTGCACAATCAAAATACAAATATTGCTGAAAGTTGGTGCATGTTCGATAATCATATTAGGTGCATCTAGAATGTTTGCAAGTCAAACAGCATACAGGGTAGGTCAAAAAAATTAAAAATTTTAAAAGGGTAAAGTACCCTTATTTCAGAAAATTCAGCAAAATGGTATAAGGAAAAGGTGTTCAAAGTTAAAAGTTATGACTAAATTTCAAAACATGGCCTACTAAGTTTTTTTTTTGTTTTTTCACCCATACAATTTCTCTTTTTTTAAATTTACCTTAAACACTTTCATAAATTGTTTAAAATTAAATCAATTTTGCATAACTTTGTTTAAATTCAAGCACATTTCTATCATTAACGTTGATTTTTAATTTTTAAGGGAATTCCAAACTTCATGTTTGTTGCAACGATATAAGACACAACTTTAAAATTTTATAAAAATTCTTTTTAATAAGGCAAAACATTAGTAATGATAATAAGCATGTTAAAAAACGCTCATTTAAAGTGCAAAAATTTTATTTTAAATATTTATTAAAAAATTAATACACACACACGAATTCTACTAAAATAATCGCAAACACCCATGGAAAAGAACGAATATAACTAAAAAGTAAATATTATTATTATTCTAATTATGAATTAAAACTAACAACACAAGGTATGCATTATGTTTGTACTAAACTAACTCAAATCTTAAAAGCGATAAAGCAATGGTTTGGTTAGTGCCTTCTCGGCTAACGTTAACTGTCTTGGAGAAGGCATTTGAAATCAAATAAACTTAATAAGTAAAGAATAGTTATTCAAGAAAGAAAATTTTTGTAACCAAGCTGTCATCATGTTTACTTTTAACCCTTATTTGTTTTTTTTTTTTCATGTGTATCCGCGATAATTTAAGTAGTTTAATAAACATTTAAAATACAAATTTTGTACTTTTAGTGACCGTTTTTTAATAGGAATATGATAATTACTACTGTTTTACCTTATTAAAGAGATTTTTTGCAAAATTTTAGAGTTGTGTTTAAAATCGTTGCAACAAACATGGAATTTTTTATTTCCTAAAAAATTAAAAATCTATGTTAATTTTACAAATATGCTTATATTCAAACAAAGTTATGATTTAATTTTGAATAATTTATAAGAGTGTTTAGGGTAAATATTAAAAAACTAAGAGACATTTTAAAGGTTTTTCAATAAAAAAGCAAAAAAAAAATTGTACGGATGCCATGTTTTGATATTCAGACATACCTTTTAATTCTGAACAACTTTTCTTTATAACATTTTGCTGAATTTTCTAAAATAAGGGTACTTTTCTTTTATACATTTTCTTTTTATATTTTGACCTACCTTGTATGTTGTTTGAGTTGTAACCATTCTAAGTGCACCGAATGTGATTATTGAATATGCACCTACTTTCGGTAATATTTGTATTTTGATAGTGCAATTAATAAAAAAAATCCCATATGTTGCACACTTAAATGACCACACTGTATAACTCTGCCTAAATCTTATTTAGAACGATCAAGTAGTATTTGGAATCCGAACCGTACAACACCTACCAAATTTATATTGAAAAATTAAATTCTCTTTGGAAAACAAATTAATAATTATTTTGTATTATTTTATTTTATGTAATGGTGCAAATTATTGCTAAAGTGGGCGGGACCCGTGAATTTATAAATTCTGAAATAAATAAAAATTACGCAGGTTTATTTGCTATCCAGAGCAAACAATTGTGGCAAAATATTGTGAAGGTAAAACTGTTTCAATTAAAAATATGTAGTGAAATAATTATAAGAAAGTAGCTAAAAAATATTATAATTGCTTTTTTTCTATTTAAAATCTAGGGTTTATTCATATTACATTACCTAGATAATCATAAAGCAAACTTCAAAGTATCATGTAACTCTTTAAGGAAGGAAAAACCTTGCTTTTATTTTGTTTTGTGGAATTGCTACGCTTCACTTGAGAACTTAAAAAACTGTTTTATAAAAGGAAATGACTACGTTGAAGAAATAAAGGCATCTCGACGCGTCTTCTCAAAGTGAATTTTCTTTAAAAGTGAACCAAAGCACGGAATATTATTTTACAGAAAGCCGAATTTTCCCTCACGGTCCACTAATATATATATATATATATATATATATATATATATATATATATATATATATATATATATATATATATATATATATATATATATATATATATATATATATATATATATATATAGTTATTTATGTATATACATTATAAATGTAAAATTAACAATACCTAAACAATTGCACAAGGCAACATTTGTTGTTAAAATTTTTAAATTTTTGTAAAGTAACATTGATAAAAATAGGTTTGTTTAAAGTATTTTAGACTCCTAAATCTGAAAATGATAAGCTAATTACTGTAACACGGACAGTTTTTTTGCCAAAGGAGAAAAAAGAGGAGACGGCATCGACATATCTTTGCAATCGAATATATTTATTTAATATAAACATATAAAACATGTAGAATCTATGCAAAAACATTGCTGACGATTGGTTGTTATGTAAATACAAAAATATATTGCAGGAAATATGATACAAAAAAAAACGTTCACTTTTCCTTTTGTGTTCTGTAGCATCATCCCGTTTAAAAACCAACAGTAGTCGCCAAAAATAGATGGGTTCCAGCGTCCCTGGTATCTTGTTTCCATCGTCTTAATGCCTGGTAAAGACTTTCTCCTTGTTTGTCGCTTACCGCATCTAAATTTCCCGGGAAGAAATGAAATGGGAGTGCAATAAATGTATTTTTTGATATGATCTAGACTCACTTATACAAATTGTTAAGTAATAACATAAATACATTTATTAACTTTTATAATTATATGACATAACAACTTTCTGAATGACATTGATTGCTTCACTAATAACCCAAGGTGGAAAGGTGATGCGAAGGTTTACTTGTGGTTCCTAACATTTCTTCCCCTTTTCAATCCAAAATATAGTCCTTCAAGTAACTAGGTTTCTTTCTTTGACGTTTGGAGTAAGAAGTAGTAAAGTTAGGTTCTTCTGTATTTTCAGATGTCGGGTTATTTAAGTTATCGTTTTCTATGGGTTGTTCCATATTATAAGTAGGATCTTGAACACACGTTGTATCTTCAGAAGAGCAATGGGGCGTTGTTACTTCAGGAAGTGTTGATGGAGTTTCTTTGGGAACTGTAGCTGAGGTTGGTGAACTAAATTGAGTTTGCCCTGAACCGGAACTACTTGATATATTTTTATTTCCTTCCCTCTCTAACAGTTGCAGGTCAGAAATATTAGACAACTCTCCCTGAAAACAGTGTGAATTTGACTCTAAATTTGTTAACTCTGTGGTGTGTATCTTCGCTTTAGCTGATTTGTATGCATTCTTAATACGGTATCCCTCCATTTAAACATTATACATAACATTTCCAATTTTTTCAATAACGTACCCTGGTCTCCAACTGTATTTATTGTTTTTGTAAATTTTGGCATAAATTAGGTCACCTGGAGCAAATGTTCTTTGAATTTTGGGAGTTTTGTCACATATATTTGAAATATCTCTATGTGAAAAAGGTAACATTAGGTCAAAAATAGTGCGCATTTTTCTTCCTAGTAAATGTTCTGCTGGTGATTTTCCCTCGGGGGAATTGTAATTAGGTGTTGATCTGTAAGTTGCTAAAAACTCTTGTAACTGGCTTCCTTCTGGTCTTCCAGTTTTATCAAACTTTCCTAATGCCCTCTTAAATGTCTCAACAAAACGTTCTACTTGACCATTTGATTGAGGTGTAAATGGTGCAGTACGAATATGTTTTATTCCGTTGGACAGATAGAATTTCTTAAAAACTTCACTGGTAAATTGTGATCCATTATCAGTTACAAGGGTTTCAGGTGGTCCAAATCGTGCGAAAACCTCTTCCAACATCTTTATAGTATATGTCGAAGTAATTGTTTTTGTAGGAAACACTTCTGGCCATTTTGAATAGGCATCCACAAGTAACAAATAATAATTGCCATCAACTGGTCCAGCGAAATCTAAGTGAACTCTTTGCCAAGGGTTACCACAAGTAAACCTTCGCATCACCTTTTCACCTTGGGTTATTAGTGAAGCAATCAATGTCATTCAGAAAGTTGTAATGTCATATAATTATCAAAGTTAATAAATGTCTTTATGTTATTACTTTAACAATTTGTATAAGTGAGTCTAGATCATATCAGTTGGCGACGAGGGTGGAAAGGTGATGCGAAGGTTTACTTGTGGTTCCTAACATTTTTAGAGACATGCTATAGTAATTCATAGGTTTGCAACAGTTCATCTATGTGTCTTTATCTTTCTTGTTGCCAAGAAATCCTTTCACTACACGTCCAAGCTGCCAATTCCTTTTCATTTAATTGTTTTTGAAAACGAAGATCATCTAGGAGCTTTCTTATCTGAGGTATAATAAATATGCCTTCTTTTAATTTTGCATCATTTAGTTGAGGAAATAATTCTCTTAGGTATTGGAAACCACTACCTTCTTTGTCCATGGCTTCGACAAAGTTTTTCATTACTCCAAACTTAATATGGAGAGCACTTTCTTTGTGTTAACAAGGGGGGTATATTTAATGTTTGAAGTACCAGGTTTAAAAGAAGTTCTATAAGACCAATTCTTTTTACTGTAGTGTTCTTTTGTTGCCCTACTGTCCCACAGACACAAAAAACAGCAATACTTTTTAAAACTCTCTTGAAGTCCTAGCAAGATACCTATGACTTTTAAATCTCCACAGATATTTCACTGATACTGTTCATATTTAACATGATTTTATATGGTTGCTAAGTTGTCATAAATTTCTTTCATTGTCACTGAATGGGCTAAAGAAATAGATGGTTTTTGTTTCCATTATGAAGCAGGACTGCTTTTAGGCTGTATTACGATGAATCTATGAATAAACGCTGCTCGCTAGGATCATGTTTTATATTAAGCTCATTCATTAAATCATAAATATCAAAACAGACACATAGCGACCCTTCCATAAAAAACTTGATAATGTTACATTCCGTTTTCGGTAAAGTGAAACACTTGCTTTTTTATCTAACAAGTTTCACTGCTGAAGTCTGGAAACAAGAAGTTCCGATTTTTGTTTTGACAATCCTTGGTCACGTACCAAGTCATTTGGGTCATAACTGTGTTAAGAAGTTGTGGATCAGACTCTGATCGAAAATTAGAAACACCGAGAAACACGATGTCCAGGTTTAAAGGCGCTATCGGTACCGGTAGTTCCTGGCAATGTGGAACTGGCCTTAGCGCAGAAGGAAAATTTGGATACTCTATTTTGTCTTTATGCTTTTTTAAAATCCCTTTTGCTTTATTAATGCAAAAGTAGCAATCACTTACATGGTCAGTAGGTTCCCTTCATACCATAGGAACAGCAAACGGCATATAATTTTTTTGCGATACATCCATTGCACTAAATTTACGTGACAACTCACATAACAAACATGAGGAGCCCAACTTTTACCTTGATTCCCAATTTGGCACTTAAAATATAAAAAATAGGCTTGACTTCCTCGGATATAGAGCTAGCTTGGGACATTATAATAAATCGTCCACATATATAACAAAACTTATCGGCTGGATTTTTGCAACATGGACGACTCGAACTTGCCATTTTATATCAAAATCGACTTAAACACTTGACTGTACTGTAAACGAGACAGAAACCAACTAAACTACAGAAAACAATAAAACTCTTAAAGGTTCGTACAATAATGTGAAAATAACCCATCTGCGGTCTTGTTGTACTTGTTGCTAAGGCAGGTTAAAATGACTTCAAATATCGAATTATAAAAAAGAGAAGCAGGTACTTGAAAATGAAACGTGCTAGGCCATTTCTGGTAAAAGTGTTTTAATATCTTCCCAAATGAAATGCAAAATAAGCATTCTCATCGTTTGTTACAAAAATTATGTCGACTTGTGTTGTCAAAATTATTTTTTTTTGTATTACAAAACTAAGAAATCCTAAGATTTCTTAATCCATTTTATTTTTTAAAAAACTTCCATAATTTATAAGAATTTCAAAGCAAAATTTTAATAATTTAATTTTTTGTTTAATTTACTTTTTTACATTATCTTGTATCTTTAAAACGGTGTTCAACTTTTCACCGAACAGTTAATTAGTTTTTTTTTTCAATTTTAAAAGGATTTTTGAGTTTTTTTTAGGTGACCTGCAAGTTCGCAAGGGTCAAATGAAATTGTGCACTACGTGTGTAAGAAAATAACATGTTTTTTTTTTTATAAAATAGGTAAATCTCGCGAAAAGTTTTTATATTATAAATATTGTGTAATGTAATAAGTAATTGATTTTAATTTAATTTAAGGATTATTTTGTTCTTTTTGGTATATGTAAATAAAAGCTTGTTTTTAAAAAGAACTTTTTTTTATTAATTAATTTTTCGGTAACTACATGTATTTAATTCTTTAATATTTTTGTTGATTAGGCCGTATTGCCAGAAAAAAGCCAAATTCCTGCGAATGTATATTTCAACGCCAATATTTCAAAAATAAAATTTGTCTAGAATAAAAAAAAAGCTTGATATGCTGAATTCATTTTAAATGTATTGTTGTATATGCAGTAATTTTAATTATCCTAGAGTTTTGACTGTGCCTGTATAATATTATCACAAAAAAATTTCCTACAAAGCGTCATTGACATACGTGATGACAATAAAAAACTTCAAACTTTTATATTCACATATAATCAGATTATTAACTTCCCAGAACTTTTCGAGTTTGTCAACAGAGGATTTGAGCAAGGCCGTAAAGTTATCGAAGTCTTGATTTTAGATAAGATTTAAATATTTACTTTCGTTTAAAGTTAACGTTTTTCTTTAAAAGTACGAAATAGTTTAATAATTGGGACAAAATACTGTTTTTTGAAATATGCCTAATACACTCTTAAAAATGTGGAATGGTTACAGTAACAAAATGGTTACAGTGTAAAATTCTGTAATCATTTTAGAGATTTATTATGCACAATTTGTGTACTTTTGCACACAACTTATTGTCCATTTTTACAGTGCAAAAGGTTGGGTAAAAAGTACACAAATGGTGCATAATAAATCTCCAAAATGATTACACAATTTTATAAAGAAAAGTACTTATTTGCCTACTATAACCATTTTAGATTTTCAAGAGTTTACTAAGGGGCTTATTTTAAATCTAAATATTTAGACCCTACTTTTTAAAAGTATTATTTGGACCACGATAAGAAAATTTTAGTCGATTTTCAAGTATGTATGGTATTATATTTATATGTTTATAACTAGTCACATTTTTTTTTCTCTTGAAAGCCGACTAGATTTACTAACGGAGGCAGCGCAGCCTCCTCTGGGCTTTTAATGCCTAATCTTTTATTTTTTTTTATACCAATCCTTCCACTAGTCTGGTTCCTTCTACAAGTCTGTATAACCCCAAGACTGTTGAGTTGATTTATTTCTGTAGGCTCATTTTCGGTTATCCAAATAGTTCCTGTCTTTTCTGGTTCAACGCTTCACATTTGCACAGAATGTGCAAGGCTGTTTCTTCCCCATCGCACATTTTGCAACTTGGGTCTCCATTGTATAAGCCTATCTTGTGTAGGTGTCCCCTTAGGTTATCGAGCCCTGTTAGCAGCCCTACTGTTATGCAAAGTCTTTTCCTACTTTGTCTGAGTAGTTCTTTTTTTGTTCCTTTGGATGGGCCCTTAATAAAGATTCCATGCTTTATTCTATTGATGCTGATTTTTTCGGATTCATTCCCTAGTTTGCCCTCGTGCTTTGGTTTTGGTCACTCCAAGGGCAGGTTCTGGTCCAAAGTATGGAGTGGATGATCTCTGTCTCGCTAACTTATCCGCTTTTTCATTGCCTTCCATGTCTTCGTGCCCACAGGCGTGGCGTTCTGGTTAGTTTTGGTTAATTGTAGCTAGCTGTTAAACTTTCAGTTCTTTTAGCATTTTCATGTCAGCTTGGAAGTTACCTTGGGGTTTGCTAGTGCCCCTAGTGATGCCTCGCTGTTTGTTATTATGCAGATCCGCTTGTTTTTATAAGTTCTTATGTTGTTTTCTTTTGCATAGTGCAGTCCAAGTTACACTTTACGAAAAGTATAATAAAAAAAGCAAAGGTACCATGTTTAAAAAGAGTGAGAAAGCAAAAAATACAGATATTATTGGTTTCATCTCCAGAGACGCAGATACAAATTTTGTTTTTTTTTTAAATATGCTTTTAGGTTACACCTTGCCTCAGTGGTGGCATTGTAAATTCGTTTGTAAAGTAGTTTATGAAAAGCAAAATATTAAATGACGTAAAATAAAATAGAAAATGTACATATAATAGGCGTGTCTAAACACTTTTGGTTCAATTTATGACCCAAACTGCTAAATGAAATAAACCTCAGCTCGTGTCACTCCCCAGTTCCTACATACTCTACCTATTGGTTATAGAGTGCATGTACGATAGCAGGCAGCACTCGCTGACCCCGCTCACAATTTCGCATCGCATCTTGCACATAATCCGCTCGCATACTCTGCTTTAATTGTTAAAATTAACGCAATTTTTTTTATTTTTAAACTTACACTTGATTTAAAAACAAATTGTATTACAACAGGGTTATCATCGTAATTAAACATTAATAGGTAACCAGATCACCGCAACCAAGATGACTTTAACCGAAGCATAATTTGCTAAAATATAACACAGGTATATGTTTACATCTTTAATACCAATATTATTTGGAGCATAAGCCTAATGCTGTATGTACAGTTCTAGAAATATTGCAAATAAAATTCTATTTGAAATATTTAAACGCACTCACCCTGTAAATATTTTACTGAAAGTCGTGTTGGACTAGAAACATGTTTAACCCGTATGCATGATTGTGTCGTTTGCCATAAAGTAGTTTACTCTCGTCTAATAAACTATAAAGGTAAAATGTTTAGTTGTTTACATAAATAAAAGGAAATATCGTAGAATTTAAAAATATTGATTTTAAACTGCAATTAGGTAATTATTTATGTTAATATATACACAATTCGACTACAGTAGTAAATACTTCGGTAATGTAATTGACCAATAAGTCAGTCAAATACATCATTTTGGGAGAGGGGTGTTGGAGGGGTTATCTGGTTTCGTGCTAATGAGCTGTTAGTTTGACCGCAATATATAAAGTAAAGTTAAAAACGGCCCTCCGGGTGATCCTTTACCTCTCTAGAAACCATGGCTTCGCTCCACAGATGACACATTTAATATGGCGTTTTAGTATAAATGTTTTTTGTTGTTTGGGTAATTTTTGTGGCAATTGTATAAATTTCAGTTTTGTGTAAGTACTGTTAATTAATTAAAATGGTAGGGCAGTGCCAAGTGTGTAAAGTGATGGATATGATTCCTAGATTATCCTTTCACAAGTAAGTACAAACTATGCTTGTATCATTCTATCGCCAATAATAAACAAAAACATGTTGGCTTCAGCACTCGATTGCTTTTATGAATGAAATGCTTTCTCTATCTATGATGTTAGCTCATTGTTTCGTGCTCATTGAGACTTTGGATCAGCGTATTGAGAGCTATCAATTTGCAAAGTTTTAAAAAAAGTTGGCTGAAACCCATTTTCCATAAGAATTGTGTGGGGTCCTAGTAAATTAAAAATGATAGGCGGTCAAACTTCTTCCTATTTTTTTTAACGAGCTTAAAAGTTTTGATTTGATACCAAGTTCCCTGGAATAAATAAAAATTTCAAGAAACAATTTTTTTCACAAACACAGCTAACTTGCATGTTCTTATATATCTTTTTAAAAATCTTTGGTAAATATTAGGATTCTATTACTTGACCTTTTATAACGGGATCAAAATAAGAAGCGATCTTCACCCATCTGCCAACCGCATAAAATAGTATATTTCATTACCAGTACGGAAATGACGACTTTTCCGTGCGCGCGTGACAAATTCTCGGCAGCGCCTCACACGGGAAGTCATGCAAAAACAGAAAAATCAATTCTGGACGTGTAATGAACGATATTTTTTATTATACTTACCTGAAAATAACGTAAATAAAAAAAAAAGCAAAAAATGATTTAAGAAAATTGCGATTATTTATTTTAACTTTTAAAACAGTAAAACAAATTAACAAAAAAAAATTACAAGGTAATTAAATCTAAAAAAAATAATTTTGGACGGAACCGTTATAATTAATGGTTATATTTATTGTACAATTCGTATTATTGTTGAAGCTCAATCCCTTTTGTATTTCTTTTTGTTGAACTAAAGATGTTGAAGCGGAGTGTTCGTGTATGTTTTGGTTCTCTTGATTGACTGTTGCAGAGTTTGTAGTTTTCAAGTTACAAGGCCTAAACAACTTTTGGGATACTTCAGTTTTTCTTTATATGGACTCCTCTATATATCCTTCTACAACATTGGAAGAAAGCCATCCTCCGTGTCTTTTCAAAGTGAGCAAATCACCGCCGCTTTCTACCAACATGGTAACCGAAGAACGCCTTAGCCCACGTCCGGTATATTCTTCGTGTGTTTTTAGGTTTAAGTATTTTGCAACAAGTTTTGGAATACCACTGATAGTATGGCACCCAACATGTTAAGCGCAACATCTTTGGTTTCGGTATGCAACAAATAATCTTCTCTCCATATCTTTAGGGCGGATATCTGCGTATTTACGGTAAAGTGTACAGGGATTGAATTTGCAGTTTTCATTGGTAATGGTAAAACTTCTTGACCTGTGAGTTTTTCCATCTCGTAAGAACACGACAAGGAAACGCCCATTATCTTCCACATCGCTAAACTCAAATATATTAAATGATCTCTGCGGCATGCACCGAAGATGCCAAGCACTAAAATTACTTTTGCTAGTAGATATTGTCCATCTGAAGCTTCACATAAAAGTTTGGTTACTTGTTCTGATGTAAGAACCTTGGATTTCTTTGGTACATATCCTACAGCTTGTCGTTTTAAAAAAGCGATAGTTTTTGGATATTGGTTGTGAGTATTTTCTTTTATTGCCAAACATGGAGAATTGACCCCATAAGGTGGATGACTTCATAGATTTGACTTTTTCAGAAAAATAAAGTAACAGAATATCCTCACTCACAATTTTGATTCTTTTCTGAGTCCGCCATTCGGTAAAAATGTGATATTCATGTTAATACCTCAACCTGGATTTTACTGGTAATAAATCTGCACTCACTTATGCCGCTTGTTGTAATATAATATAGGGAATATCCGGATTTTCTTCCAAATCTGAATTCATTTTTTGAAAATGGCATAAATTTCACTGACAGAAAATAAAATATGTCATTAATAAATAAATCGTTGTTATGAACAGTTTCCATGGATGAATTTTTGTATAAGCGCACGGAAAGAGGGATCGGGAAAAAAATCCGTGCGCTGTTCTGAAAATGTCATATTTACTGTATTTTATACACAGTTGAAAATGTAGTATTTTCAGGTAAGTATAATAAAAACTATTTTTTATCAAATATAGTAATTATGTAAACAAATGTAATTGCCAGTAGTTTGCCTAAAAAATACGATCAAGGATATAATTACTTAAAAATTTTACTTTTTGATATATCCTGTATAATGTCAATTTCTATTTTCCCATTCTGAGCGACAGTAGTGATATAATACTATTTTTTTTCTTCAATTTCATATATAAATATTTAAAAAAAAAATAAATTTTAAATTTCAAAAATTTTCAAGGGTTTTATTTATAAAAAATTTAGTGGTATTTTAGTACTGCCAGGGAGAATTAAAAAATTTTCAATTTTTGGCCATGACTATAATTTTTAGAGAACCCATTCGGATTACATTTATTTACATATTTAATAAAATATAATTTTTATTCATTTGGCAGATGGATTAAGGTCATCCTTAATTCGAATCTTAGACTATTTTTAAATATATTCTTATTTTAAAATACTAAAGTCCAATTTCACGTGACATGGGATAAGTTTGGGAACATAGATTCCACTGTTACATATGAAGCGCATCCTATGTGTGTATGTGTCGCGGTGATTCGAAAATCGGTAGGTTGTATGTTGCTAGGGCTTTAAAATAAATATTGTATTTATTTTAATACTTGACCTCTTATTACTAAATGACAGTGCTTGGTGTAAGTTGTAACATGTGTTTTTGTGGCTAATCCCACTTCCACATCTATCTCTTTTGTCCTTATATTATAATAGCCGTGGTATGGTGCCGATGGTGGATAGAATACCGGATCTGTGTAATCCAAGACGTCTTTTGAGCAGACATTTCTTTGCACAGTGTCAGAGATTTTATTACTTTATTTTACACACCGTTTAAAATGTTGTCAAGGGTTGCCCAGCTTTCACCGTAATTAGAAATATTTTATACATACATCTGTTTTTAAGAAAAAAACTCAAAATATAACTTGTATTTTCTTTTGTCAGCATATCTTATGCACTTACCGCATTTCCTTTGCAAGCAATTCTCTTTGTGCCGTCCAGGCCACAGTCGGACGTTAACTCCAATGCAGACTGTTCTGGAATGTACAACACGGTCAGAGACGGTAATTCGGTCAGCAGGCATCCCTTAGGACCTAGGGCCCAGGTTGGAACTGGAAATAAAATATTATAGCTGTCAAATGTCTCTTTATGGATCCATTTGAAAGGAAAATAGGCCAACAGAAAGAAGGGCAAGCATTACAAATAGGTTAAGGCAGAGGTTTTTCTAGAATAATAAAGATTACCAATAAATAATGAAAAATACTTAACTTAAAATTTAACAGACCGACTAGGACTTTTAAAAGTTTTTTTATACGTATGGCAGGTGAAATAAACTTGTATATATACAGGTGTTCCCTAATAATGTGTGAATATTTAAGTGTCAATGTTTTCAATATTTTGTCCCAAATAAAATTTGTTTTTAAAGACCGTAGCTGTGTAAGAATGGATATTCGGCCTTTGTTCTGATTTAGCTATTTTTCATTTTAAAGGTGGTATTAAAATTTTTAAATTGCAAAATTTCACTTCTCAAATATTGGTTTTTACTGAGATTTTTTTTTAATTTTCATAAAAAAAACTTTTAAAGTACTATTGAAAATGGCATTATATAAGAATATATTATTAGGTATTTAAAACCCACCTACAAGTTTTTGTTTGGAAATTTTTATTCTACAGGAAATGCGAAATATATAACATAATATAAGATCCAGACTTTTTCAGGTGGTATAACTTACGAGCATATATAAAGACTGGTCCATCAAGTGTGCAACAAATTGTAAACTTTTTATTAGAAAGTTAGCAGCAGTTAGTTTTAATAACAGTCAAAAAATATATGGGGTAAGTCAAAAAAATTGCAAACTGTTCAGTTACCTAATGTATTTTTTTCGTTTGTGTTATCCATTTTCATCTGATTTAATTTTAGAACTTAATATCTGTCTACCTTATAAGACCGGAAACATCAAACATTGAATTAAAAAATTATACTTTATTATAATGGGAATTTTATTATGCCTGATATTCTAATAAAATTTTGTTTGTTAAAAATAATAGTTGTAAAATTTTAAAGATCTGTTAAATAAATATTATTACAATAAACATACAGTTGGAGTTGCTAAAAAATTATAAATTCAGTTAAATACAAGTATTTCAAATAGTTAAACTTATTTGGAGGAATTTGGATATATCAAAATTTATTAACTCAATTAATAAAATTTATAATAAATAAGTAATTTAAAGTTTTGCAAAAAAAAAAAATAAAATTCAATAGAAGGTTGATTTGGTATTTAAGCATACCTTTAAATTCTAAATATCTTTTCTATTAATTATTTTTTAAATTTTTTAAAATGGGTCTTTTATTCTTGAGCCGTTATCATTTTTTTAATTCCCTGTATATTCTTTGACGTATAGTAAACTAACTGCTGCAACATAATTTGAGATCATGTACCTATTTTAATATATATATAATATATATATATATATATATATATATATATATATATATATATATATATATATATATATATATATATAATTAATATTTATATATTTTATATATATATTATTTATATTATATAATATATATATATATATATATATATAATTCAATATTTCGATTTTCTTTTGTTGTTTAGGTCACTGTCAAAAAAATGCCATTTTCAAAAAAATGTAGCTCAACCATTTAAAAATGTCAATTATGGGGTTGTATTTAAAATAAGAAAGTTAAAACTACTTCGGCCGGAAGTGATAATTTGAAACTAACTGTCAAAAAAATGCAACATACTACTTTAGTAAGCATATCTAAATTTCAAAACCATATCTTAAAAATTAAAGGAATGGCAGCGTGTACCCTATCCTCGTGGTCACCCGTTATATATATATATATATATATATATATATATATATATATATATATATATATATATATATATATATATATATATATATATATATATATATATATATATATATATATATATATATATATATATAATATATAATATAATATATATATATATATATATATATATATATATATATATATATATATATATATATATATATATATATATATATATATATATATATATATATATATATATATATATATATATAATAACAGATATACACGTGATTTTATTTTAATATGGTTTTAAATATTAGATATGCTTATAAAGTAATATTTGATTTTGAATTAGTTCATTTATCACTTCTTTACCGGAATATTTTAATTTCTTATTTTATACAACCAACATAATTGAATTCCGTTTAAATGGTGAGTATGCCATTTTTAAATATCATTTATTTTGACATGACTAAACAACAAAAAATCGAAAATATTAATTTAGTAAATAAAGGTTAGCCTTCTCTTGTAAACTTGCTAAGCAATAACTAGCTCAAACTGTGTTTGCAATTTTAGCAACAGATTTTTAATTCCCCCGTTATTTCAAATATTTGAAGTCACTTTTCCGCAAAATTTTAAATACAACCCAATTTTAGGTATAACTAATTAATTAATATTATTAAAATGAGTAAAAAGTGCACCCTTTGGGTATTTTGTGCGTAATTATGCTCAGAAAGATCAGTAGGCTTTGAAAAAACAAAAGAATGTTATGGGATTCGGTTTGACACACAATAATTATTATTTTCTGAAGTAGGTATACCCGCAGTAGTGTTTTATTAAAGTAAATTATAAAAGTAAAACATGATAATAATTATTGAAATTGTATAAATAGTCTTTGATTTTCAGAGTCTCGAAAACGCCTGATTCTTGAGAAAATTGCCACTTTTGCCACCTTCTTGCAAAAAAACATATTAAGTTGTGATATGTCGTACAAAAAGAATTTAAATGCAGGGTTGTATTTAAAATTTTGCTGAAGAGGGCAGCGTGTACCCTATCCTCGTGGTCACCCTATATATATATATATATATATATATATATATATATATATATATATATATATATATATATATATATATATATATATATATATATATATATATATATATATATATATATATATATATATATATATATATATATATATATATATATATATATATATATATGAAATACTGTTTTATTTGTAATTTGTTAGAAAAATTTTATTCTTTATAAAAATGGGTACATGATCTCAAATTATGTTGCAGCAGTTAGTTTCACTATACGTCAAAGAATATACAGGGTAATTGAAAAAAAAATGATAACGGCTCAAGAATAAAAGACCCTTATTTTAAAAAATTTAACAAAGTAATTAATAGAAAAGATATTTAGAATTTAAAGGTATGCTTAAGTACCAAATCATGACCTTCTATTCGAATTTTATTTCTTTTTCTTGCAAAACTTTAAATTACTTATTTATTATACATATTCTTATTAATTGGAGTTAATAAATTTTAAAGTAGCTATATCCAAATTCCTCCAAAATAAGTTTAATCTATTTGAAGCATACTTGTATTTAACTGAATTTATAATTTTTTAGCTAACGTCCAACTGTATGTTTATTGTAATAATATTTATTTAACAGATCTTTAAAATTTTACAACTATTATTTTTAACACAACAAATATTTTATTAGGAATATCAGGCATATATAAAATTCCCATTATAATAAAGTATAATTTTTTTAATTCAATGTTTGATGTTTCAAGGTCTTATAAGCGTGTAGAGCAGATATTAACGTTCTAAAATTAAATCAGATGAAAATGGATAACACAAACGAAAAAAATACATTAGGTAACTGAACAAATTTAAAACAAACTAAAATAGCTAACCACAAAAATGTTTAAAGATGCTTTTTGTCATTTTGTTATATTTTTTGAAATAATATAGTGTTTTCTAACCAGTTTGCAATTTTTTTGACTTGCCCCATATATTTTTTGACTGTTATTAAAACTAACTGCTGCTAACTTTCTAATAAAAACTTTACAATTTGTTGCACACTTGATGGACCAGTCTTTATATATGCTCGTAAGTTATACCACCTGAAAAAGTCTGGATCTTATATTATGTTGTATGGGGTCGTATAAGGAATATATCATAAAAAAATGTTGATTACCCCTGACTATAAAGTTTATTTTTTTTATTTTCAAAATAATTTCAATATTATTTCCCATATTTCCAGTAAAACAAAAATTTCGAAAAAAATCTTGTAGGTGGATTTTAAGTACCTCGATAACATATCCGAAGGCCGATTTTTCATTCTTACCCGGCCTTTCTGGTTTAATGTAAGAAATATAAGTGTTTCCTTGGCAATACGCCGTTTAAAAAAAAATCCTGCGACTTCTGCATGTAATAAAAAACAAAAACTTACAAAATTAACATACCATTATATCCAACACCAAACTATTATTTCAGAAATGGTGGAAAATGGCTCCCTAATTACTTAATATGCATGCTTTTGCCCTGTTTTTTATATAAAATTGTATTCTTTAATAAATCATTTTATAATTTTTTTGGAAAATACAATGCTTTTTATTTGTTCAATCAAAAACAAAAAATTAAATAATTATAATTTTATTTGGGAAAATTATTGGTGCATCATTTTTTCTTTAAAAATATTAAATTTAGTTTAGTTTTTAACAGTGGTGAGTAGCCACTGTTAAAGATAAAATTTATATTTATTTAAAAAATATGCACTGTTAATAAATGTTACTACATACTATATATTACTAATATATCTACAGCGGTTTCCGAAATAATAATAAATTTGTTTCTTTTTCCTAAAATTTTAACACCCTGATTTCGTAATGAAACACTTTTGGACTATCTTTAATAAGGCAAATTATCTTAATTTTCATGGGGAATTACACCCTTAAATATTTGCATCTCATTAGGTAACACTCTGTATACGTAGGATCTCATACACGATAACTCATTCAGCGCAGGTTTAATTGTGATATTTGTTTGTTTTAGTGGTCAATTATTTTATGCTGTAAAATTTAAAAAATTCTAAATGCTTTCGTAGATGTTAAGAGTAAACACTTAAATATTTTGTAATTTTTTTCTGTATTCGTTTAAAAAAAAGCAATTTTTAAAATTATTTACGAAATTAATTTTAATTTTATGACATGCCGTAGGGCAGTGCTATAAAAGTTGAAAGAAACATGAAAACATCTAACTTTGATTATATAATGAAAAACCATCTTGAACAACGTTGAGCTATGCCACAGAATTATGGTACCGCATTGCTAAAATTATTGATTTTTTAAAAACTTTGTTACAATTAGCTATATTTACATAACAAATTTCAAACGTGTCCGACATTAATCAACTAAAGCAGTAGAAAAATCAGGATTTGATTTTGATAAAAATACCTTTCTAGAATAATAAAACATTAACAAACATTAAAAAAACAACAAAAGGTTTTTTTATAACAAGAAACAAAATAATTAATCTATACTAAAGGTCTACCCACTAAGCAAAAAATCATCGTAATTACGTTACATTTATGTTTTCTTGTTCCTTTGTTACGTTAATCATCTTGAAACAATAACAGCGCCTTGAACCTAATAGTTTCGTTATATTTCCTTCAACTTAACAAAATCGTAGTTACGTTAAAAATACGTTTTTGTTTCGAACCTTACACGGCCTCGTTACGTATTTTGCATTTGTGTTATATAACTTACATTATAAAGATGTTTTTCTAAGGATTTATATAGGTGGTTCTGTTATGTTGATTATACTGATGTTTGTAATATTTCCGTTATTTAGATAACATTAAAATATCTTTTGGATCCCTAATGTGTGGTGTATGGTAATAATACAGAATGTTTAATTAAGTATGGACGTAAATCGTATTTTGTTAACCATTTGATGTACAGCAACATATGGATGGTACAGCTTTAAAATAAAAATTAGTATAATGAATATGGTTTTAAAAGTCACTAAATGTATTAAGTTGGCGACTTTATCACTAGGAGGCGCAAGATAACAAGTATATTAAAAAGGGCAAACTTTTTTGTAAAAATGATATCAAAGTAATTGATCACGGATTTGATTAAAATTACTAAACGATTTTTTACGCCTTTCCTCATCTACTATTTTCTATTAAACATCTAGAGTGGGCGAAAATTTACTTATACGCAAAAAAGGCACTAACAAAGTGAAACATATTTTTTAAAATGTAGGCTGGTCAAATAAAAAAGATTTGATTAAATATCCTTCGTGTTTGCGTTTTCTAAAACTAAAACTATAAAGTACCCTATCGATTATTAAAACCTCAAGAAATTATTTAATTAACAATATTAGTTTACATTAAAGTTTTAGCATTTTTATGCATAAAAGTAAATGTTGCGTTTACTCTACTATTAAAGATGCCACTGAAAAAATATGGATGTAAAAAAATGTTGTGATAAATCGCCTGTTATTTTTGATAATCATTTTTTCGTCCACCCTGAAATAGTACGATAGTTTCCAAGATAAAACCAGTGACTAGTAACCATCCCTAATAAAAAAAACTAATATGAACACTAAGGAAAAATTTATTCATAAAAGTATCTGATGTCTACAACTCTCCTTTCATGTTTCCTAAATTTTTGTACAGACTTTTTAATATGGAAAGCTTATTTTCTAAATCCACTCAAAGTGTAACAGTTCATATATATAAAAATGTTCATGTGATAATGTTTATCTTTCTTAATTTACTTTATAAAAAGTCTTGAATATTTTGTGATGTGTAAATATGAGTAATATTAAAAAATAAATAAAAAGATCTAAAGTTAGGTATAAAAATTTGCCTACATAATTTATAAATGTTTATTAAAAATCAACTATATGTACATGTATTTTTAATATCCATATTCTATTCTATTTTTTCCTTCTAGTTGCACCTGGAAAAAGAAAACTTTGTAAAATATTTGCCCCAAAACTTTTGTTTATTGACATAGGGTCAACCCACCGGTTATTGACCAGTTAAGAGAAATTTTGAGACTTTTGTTTAAATAAAACCCTCTATACACTTATTTACATTTTTTTAAATTAATAGCTTACTTAAAGTGTACTCTTTTAAGAAATATATGTTAAGAGATGATTTCTACCTTTGCATTTATAAAAAAAAAAAAATAAAAATACTTGAGAGTGACTGACTGTCTTATAATTGACTAAGAGTAACCCAATATTTGACCCTTTGGAATTATGTTGAAAGAAAAGTCTTTTGAAATATCATTTCCACTAGAATCACTTTTCACCCCCCATTCTTCGTCAGTTTCTGAGTAATCTTCAGTTATTATTTGCCTACCCTTTCTTCTTTTTTTATTTTTAATGTAGTTAGTTTCTCCTCCTTCTTTTGTTTTCTTTTCATTTGTTTTAATTTTTTGGCTTCTGTTCTTTCTTTAATTTTTTTTTTACTTTCATGATATTGCAACCATCTTTTTGATATTGTTGCATATGGCAATCTCTCTCTTTAAATTTTTCTCTGGACAGTTTTCTTTGGCCAGTATATTTATGATTACTTTGTTGGCTAGAGTAATCTGGTTTAATTACAAAATCGAATACAATTTTAATAGATTTTTCAGGGGTTTTCTCATTGTCTAAATGTATTTTCCTTACATTCAGCAATGTTTTGTGGTATATTTCTCGGTTTTACCATTTTTTTTGTTGGACCAATGTCTTTTGTTTTACCAGATAATATACTTTCCAGATTTTTATTTTATTCTCCTGGTGCATCTTTATTTTTGGTTTGAGCCTTTGTTTCAGTTCTGTGGTGCAACCTATTATAAAGTTCTTATTCAAATTCATCTTCTTTCCAGCTACCACTTAGGGCTTTTCTAAATTGAGCTCCTCTTCCTGGTAACATCATTGACTCCAGATGAAGGAGATGCTGCACAGAGAAATTAGTTGGTTTGGTTTTACTTTCATTAGGTGTACCTATTTCTCCTCTGGATGTATTGGTCATTCATTTACTAAAATTATCACTCGTAATTTTTCTTAAAATTTCCATGACAGTTTCTGATAGGGCTCTTCTATTAATTGGTATGCCTATGCTAACAGCCACCTATCTAACAAATCTTCTTGATATGTTAATATTAAAGAAGTCCCATGTTTTTCTTAATAAAGGTTTTACCTTAAATTTAATTATTTATTAATTTTAAGTGGGGTACATTCTATTTTCTTTCTGGTTCTCTTATACCACAAGCATTTTCTGAATATCCTTCAACAAGGCATTTTCCAGATCTTCTTGCATATATTTAAAAAATATTTTTTTCTTTTCACCTGATTTCATTTAATTTTGGCCTATCCATTTAAAGAATCTAAAAAAAATTACTTTATCCTTAAATTAAAAATAACATGTTAAAATATAACTAGTGACCCAAAGTTGACCACCCAGTGGTTGACCATTTAAAACTAGTGGTCAGTTACTGGTAGGATATAAAATACAGCCATAAAAAAAGTTTTCCAACTTATATTAAAGAGACGTATATTTTAGTAGTACAAGCACTAAAAATACTACTTTTATTAAAATACCATTAGTTGACCAGTTGGTCAACTATAGGCATGAAATTAAAATTTAATTTCAATAGTTGACCACCACATTTTTCTGACCTTATACTCAATTTTTTTAAAAACTTTTGATAAATATATTAACAATGTACATAGACCTTTGTTGAGACATTTTTAAAATACAAAATATTCTATAATTTTTAATATTTTAACAGATTACAAAAAGCGTGTTTACTTACCGTAGTTATTACAGGAGGTTCATCGACAACAAAAAGAATGTACACCAAACATGTCGGCAGCTAATTTCTTACTAAAATGGAAGTGACGCGCAATGTGACGTATGTGATACTTAGGTGACATACACCCTTAGGTAAACTACTGATAAATCACCCAATTTAAAAAAAAAAAAACATTTAGACACTTTGTACTATATAATTGTTTTGCTTCTTTTTAATAAACAATCCAATTAAAAATTCAATTTATCCCTTAAGAAAACTTTTACTTACAGTTATACTAGTTATGGTACTTGAGCATGTTAAACCTATGCCTCTCTTTTTAACTGCCAATCCACTTTTTGATTAGTCGTCATTTGAAAACATAATGTGCTGCATCTACAATTTATTTAAAAATTAATTTTCTAATAATTTTATTATTATTATTATTACTATTATTTATGTGTCAAGTGTCTAATATCAGGGCATCAAAAAAGTAGAAAATATAATACATCACAGTGAATACGTTAAGTTACAACTTTGATCAAATTTATTTAACCAAAATATTTCATTTATTTAAAATACCCAATTTTTGCTATATAAGTCACCTAAAAAGTTTTTATTTGACCGATAGGAAAATACCCATTTTTTGGAGAATATTTTGACCAGAAAGTAAATTTTTTTCGAGCTTGACCGAAAAGTGGTTATTAAAGACCGGAAAAACTGTTTTGCCAGGCTCATTTGTCACTAAACCCATTTGTTACTTTGCAGATCCATGAAATGAAAAATAAGCTGCTATTTAGAACATAGCCATTTTTATGCATGGTTGTTATGGAAACGAACTTCAGTGGATTTTTTTTCACTTTGGACAGTCCACGAATGCTTAGCCTAAGTACAAACGTACTATGGGTGTCTTAAATTATTCTTATTGTTATAATAAGTATCCATGTCAAGCGGATAAATAGACCTGCGGTCGATCATTAAAATATTATTATTGTTTTTTTTTAAATAGTTTCTGTTGAAATAAACCTTATACATTACATGACCGAAAAACAAGTGGTTTGCAGGTCTCGCCAAGCTTCCTATAAAAACACTACTTTCCAGTCTTATAAATGACTAATATGTAAGGTATAAAGCAACCAAATTTTAATCTATACTTTCTTTAATTTATATGCATCTAGGGAATGGGAGGTACCTTACGAAACTAACTTCGGACTTATTACCCCAATATTTACCTTAAGGAAACGATTAAATGCTGGATTTGCTGGGCTTAAAATCCTGACCTTAAAAATCGGGATTTTTGGTCAGCTTATATAAATACCTACATACATAAAAACTGAAATATAGTAGAAAATAGTGTAGCGTACTTACTTTCCGATCCATATTTTTCTTTAATATCACGAGAAAAAACTCAAAATTAACAACACAAAACACACTTGTTCTTAAAAATAATATATAAACATAAACTAAATATGGTGAGGTTATGTACTAAAGGTAAATCTTCCTTTATAAACTTGGCGTCGTTGTTAAAAAATCTAACAATCTCTGTGCCAGCTACTTTTAAGCAAACGAGGTCGATATGTTAACTTTGTTTACGTTTCCACGGGGAAATGAAGTAAACGTAACGATTCTGCGATAAATAAAATCATTATTATAACGTCACACTAATAACATTTTATATTTTAACAAAGTATAATCATATTTGAAACGTATACTAAGAGATGTATCGAACTTGTTGTTAAAAGACCATTCTCTTCATGGCAACATTTTAACGTTAATATAAAAGTACATAAAAATAACGCCAGTAAGATGTTTGTTCTATACCGTATTAAAAATATGCATTAAACGTTATCACAGGTACTTTTAAATAACGTTACAAAACGTGCTCAATATGTTCTTTGCTTAGTGGGTAGTTTTTCGTCTCTTAAGATTTTTATGGCGGGTTGCACCATTATTTTTTGCGTTATTTAAGTTTTTTTTTAAGCAGTAACTACCGCTAAAGTTTTAAATGTTGCAAATGCAGCTAAAATTATCTTTTGGGGTTCCTTAACTTCAAGTTTAGGATTTTCTGTATTTATCAATCCCTTTAACGTTGGAAAAAATTAACAAATAATTTGTTGTTGTCATGCGATAGTAATTTATGTACAGGGTTTTCCCGTATAATTGCGCACCCCTTTAAAATCTTTATTTTTATAGATAGAAAAAAATAGTTTATATGAAAGTTACAGGATTTTTCATGAAGATTTTTATGGTGTAAGATAGAAAAACAAATTATGATCGGAAAATTAACAAATCACTATCAACTTCGTTATTTTAAATGGAACACACTGTATATGATTGAAAATTCAAATTTTGCTAATCTATGTTCGGATAAACGAGTTGCAAGTTATTTGAATTTAAAATCTGTTCTTATAAGCCATAGTTAGCCATGGATACAACCCAAAATTGACTTCTGTCAAATATTTATATTTTTGTTTGGTTTCCAAGACGAACCATGGCTAACGCGACTTAACTTTGCCAAACTTTGGGTTGTATCCATGGCTAACTATGGCTTATAAGAACATATTTTAAATTCAAATAACTTGAAACTCGTTTATCCGAACATAGATGAGTTATATATATTTGAAAAGAGGAAGATTAGCAAAATTTGAATTTTCAATCATATACAGGGTGTTCCATTTAAAATGACGAAGTTGATAGTGATTTGTTAATTCTCCAATCATCATTTGTTTTTCTATCTTACACCATGAAAATCTTCATAAAAAATCCTGCATCTTTCATATAAACTATTTTTTTCTATCTATAAAAATAAAGATTTTAAAGGGGTGCGCAATTATACGGGAAAACCCTGTACCAAGAAGTATTTACAAATGGTGAATTTTAATTACTTACTTATATTTTTTTCAGGTTTATATTCATGTTCTTAATTATTTTTGACATTGCTCTGTTATTTTTAAAAGAAACCATTTTGACAAGATGGATAATCTTACGTTTCTCAAAGGGTTTAGATTAACGAAGCCAACTGTCCTCAGCTTACTTGAGCAAATCGAAGATATGCTTGAGTTTGTACATGACAAGTTTGTATTAGCCTTTAAGCTTTGAATATTTACTTCTAAATCAGAAATATGCAAATTAGTTCACACAAATAAAGGTTTTTTGTTTTTAATTATGTCTTTATATCTTATAACTATTATACACAATAATTGGCCGGTAGGTAAGGCGATCTTGATCTTTTGTTTTCCATTTTGTTTTAAATCTAACAATAAAAACTCACAAATTAACGACCGATTTTGTATTGTAATGTTTACAAAATGAAAAAAAAGTTTTTATATGAGGCCTTAACGTGACAATATTTGGGAAAAATGTTAAATATTTAATATCTACAAAAATTTAAGCAATATATTACTACTATCATTTTATCACACACAAGCTCAAAAATGAGAGATCTAATATCAATCTATTTTCATTATTTTTATTGTTAGGTTTATCATTAAAAAGAAAAAAAAATACATAATAAATTATGTTAGGTCTTAAAGCAATTACATTTGCTGCCATTAATCGGTAGAACCAGCATTTATTATTAAGCTTCATAATTTGCTCACACTAGAGAGTTCGTAGAATTCCCCAAACAGAGGTATGAGCTACGCAGCGTTGCGATATTTATAATTTTGTTTTTGTTTTCGCCAATACAAACAATCAAGTTTGCCAAAGGGTATTTACGCACCATTAAATTTAACAGTCCGTTAAATTCGATATTAGGCAAGTAAATAATTTTAGTAAACATTAAATTTATAACATTAAAAATTAGGTTTGCCCTTTTGTTTAAATATTTTTGAAATTTTAAACATTAGGGTATTAAATTATATTGTAATGATTGATTATGGCACATACCTATTTTTTATTTAAATATTTTATAAATTACATTACAAATCAAATCAAGAACTATCATTGAATTTAGGCGTAGGCGAACTACCGAATACTGTACGGTATTAACCGCGATAATAATTGGTTTTAAAAAACAGAACTTGGTTATAACTTTGACATAAATTATATGAATAAAACGACATAACCAAAGTCAACCATACTCGACCAAATGCAGTGTAAATACCGATTTCTTTTGGTTATAATTTGTTCAACGTCCAAATTCGGTGTAAGTTACAGTCTAGCATTGCTGACAACGTTTATGTCTAATTTAAATATGACATATTTTGTGTTTTTTTTATCTTTATGACAGGTCAGAAGGATTACAATATATATATATATATATATATATATATATATATATATATATATATATATATATATATATATATATATTATAAAATGATATAAATGCAATATATATATATATATATATATATATATATATATATATATATATAATATATATATATATATATATATATATATATATATATATATATATATATATATATATATGTTGCATTTATATCATCTTTTAGACAACGCGGTAGCGCCACCACGACTGGGGTTTGAACCCGGATTGCCGAAGTGGCAAGCCGAGACTCTGACATGTGTGTTTGTGCCTGTATGTGCATGGATACGCATGTCTCTGCCTCTCAGTAAGTTAGTCGGTCAGAATGACAGGTGCCTATTTCGAGTATATACCTACTAAAAGCAGCCTTACCGCTTTGCCTTGCGAACAGTGTGCGTGAGAGAGAAAGCGTAATAGGTCTAGCATGTTTCTCTCTCTCACTCCGCGTGTCTATAAGCAACAAAGTATGACTGCGTTTATGGCTGTAACCTACGTGTGAGTTTTAAAATTAACTTTATTCGCACGTATTGTATAGAAAACATATTTACCGACTCGAGCTTTAAAACAGATTAAATTTATACTTGTTAAATGCGTCGCCTGTCATGAAGAAAATTAATATTAATTAATTGACAAATAAATGTTCTAGAAACAAATTTACATATAAATTTAATTGTTAAATAGTCACTATTACGAAATCTACAGTATCTTTAAATCATACTAAGTGATTGACAGACAGTCTTTTTTTTTTTTGTGATTCTTAAAAACATTTTGTTTTTGGAACCAATTTAAATTTTGGTTTTCTTTAATCTTAAAGCGTTTACTTTTTAATTTGGTTTAAAAACTGCTTCTTTTTCTAACATAATAACAACAAACATTTGTTATTCCGCCTCGTATTCTATATAGTGTATTTACAGTTTTAAAATATCCGAGTGGCACAACAAGCTTTCTCCCACCGGAGTCAACTTTGAGAGAAAATCCACATAAAAAGAACAAGCGAAAATATTTTTCCTAAAAAGTGTTTCTGTATAAATCAGAAAATTGTTCCCATGATAAAGAAATATAAAGGTAGTAAAGTAAACGAAATATATATTTTGCTTTTAAGTTTTAACAGAATACACTTTTTTCTTACGCAGGTTGTCAAAAAATAATAGGATCTAGATAATATACAGTGCATTCGCGAAGTAGTAGATAAATTCGTTAAAAATTTAAAGAGTAAATTTTGGGAAAAACGTTTAATTTATTATTATTGCGCATTTTTCCAATATAACTGATATATAAAAGTGCGTATTTTTAGGGTATATATATATATATATATATATACCTATATATATATATATATATATATATATATATATATATATATATATATATATATATATATACATATATATATATATATATATATATATATATATATATATATATATATATATATATATATATATATATATATATATATATATATATATATATATATATATATATATATATATATTTTTTGTTTTGGTTTTTTGGTTTTAGGTCGGCAAGAATGTAAACATTATGTTTTTAGTACTTTATATTGACGACGTTTTAATCATTTTTCGATCTTTTTCAAATCAAAAAGTTAGGTTTCAGAAACAAAGTTAGTATAACTAGTGTCATCTAAATAAAAAAACACAAAAAAATTTACCATAGAGCGTAAAAAGTACACATTAATCAACAAACATTTGTATATTTACATTTTAAGCAATACAATACAAAGAACGGACTACTTATATTAGTAATAAAACATGAACTGATTTTTAGGGAAGGGCGAAGTATATCTTATTAAGATTGTTGATATCTTTTTTATCGTTTATGGAATTCGGGTTTTTTGGATTTCGATCATCTCCATAAACTCTTTTTTTTTGGTTTGGTTCCGTTTTAAGTATTTTTGTTTTATTATAATTAAAATTATTTCCCTTCACTTTTTCGTGATTCGTTAAGGCTGTTGCATTTTTTTGTCGTATTTGTGGCTTTTTAGCCTATTTTCCCAATACTGCGTTGTTTGACCGATGTATACACCGGTACAATCCTTACACGGAATTTGATATACGATGTTACTTTTTTGTTTTTTGGTGTTTTTGTTTTAAGCCTACTAAAGTTCTTTGATAAAAGGTTTGAAGCTTTGCGACAGATTTCTATATTATGTTTTTTAAAAAGCGGCTGAAATTTTTGTGATAGGCCATTTACAAACAGTAGAGAAAGTTTTTTTTTGTTTTTTTATTATTTTTTTTTCTGATTTAATTTTTAAATTCTGAATCAAAAACCAAGAATACTTTTTTTTTATTTTCCTTTGTTTCTAAGATATTTCACTATAAAGTTTTGAGAAAAAAAATCACATTGTGGGTGTCGCTAACCTTAGTTGGCGCTTTCAAACTATAACGTCATATGAAATCAAGTTTAACCGTTGTCAAAAGTTAGACACTTTGGTGCACATGCTAGGTAATTATTATGTTATACCCATACACATAAACAATATCACCGTATTCTTCGTTATGAACTCCATATATATATGTGTATATATATATATATATATATATATATATATATATATATATATATATATATATATTATATATATATATATATATATATATATATATATATATATATATATATATATATATATATATGTGTATATATATATATATATATATATATATATATATATATATATATATATATATATATATATATATATATATATATATATATATATATATATATATATATATATATATATATATATATTCAGAATTATATTACTTGTTTCTTTTATAACCTTTTTAGAATTAAAAATTTAAGAGAAGTCGTAGGAGAGGCAATAAATTAAAAGTCTGGAAAGTTTTTTAATATAATATTCGCTTACTTTCCAAGAACATATAAAATAAAATATTACCGTCTAGGGTCTAGGTGTAATGCGTGATCTTCTAACATGAAACTTAAAGTACTAGTTTCACGGGTTTTTGAAATAGTATTTTAAAAGAATCTAAGGGGAATACTTATCAACTACAGACAAAGTCGCTTGGGTAAACATCCACTCTTGTATAAGAAGTAGTCGATGTTACTGCCAAAAAATGTATGTCTATACACAGTGTTTGAAATTAGTTCAGTATACATTATTAATAAATATCCTAGCACTGTAGCTAAAAACTTGTGTTAATATTTAAATAAAAAAATATTTTCACCTACTAAATCGGTAAAAGCATGTACTCGGTATTTCTCGGTTAATCGAATAAATATTTAATTCATCTTCCGCGGTAAAGCCGTTAGCCGTTTGAAAGTAAGACCACATTTTACCTCTTTTAAGGTGCTAACGAGGTTTAAAGGAGGTCAATATGAATGCAACATCTTCGGCCGAGTGATGATGGCGTTGTTAAATTTAGCAATGGACTTAGCAATTGTTAAAAGTTAACAACGGTTTAGAACGTTTAACAAAACGTCATTGTCAGTGTTATTCAATGATTTTAGTAGGCAACCTGTCAAAATCTGACATTTTGTTAAACATTCTGAACCATTGTTAACTTTTAACAATTGCTAAGTCCATTGCTAAATTTAACAACGCGATCATCACTCGGCCGCTTATCTTTCTGGTAAAGTTGTTATTAAGCTAGGGTGCCAATAAAATGACAGGAAAGGCAGACTAACGAAATTATAAATCTGTTGTAATTTAAGGATCTTAAAATAAGGCGGCCAACCGTCCCACATTCTGCGAGACGGTCCCGTTTTGGCGGTTGTAATCCCGCATTGCAATATTTAATAAAATTGTCCCGCAATATACCTCTTGAGTCCCGCGTGTCCCGCATGTCGGTTTTCGTTGATAAATGCCTTATGGGCATCGGAAAGTCATCACATACAGTTGAAACGTTACGTGTAATGCTTATTGTAAAATTTAATATGGTTCTCAAAACTTTTTCGATATACCTAACAAGAACCCCAATCTAGTTAGAAAATGTCATTCAACGAAAAAATACGATTTTTAATAATCAAATGTTGATTTAGTATTACCCAATTTTTCTTAATTTTACTTTTATTAGCTCACCCCCCCTAAAATAATATATAGGAAAGTATTCCAATCCTGCAATGCATGATGGGAAATGTGTCAAGCGGTCGCGCCGCCACGAGTGTGTCTTGCACACTAAAGTATTTTCATCCTTATTTTTATTACTGTGGAAGTTGGGATAAAAATACTTTAGTGTGCAAGAACACCTCTGGCGGCAACTTTTGACATTTCCCATTATGATCTGGGATTGGAATACCTTCTTATATATTATCTTAAAATGTAAAGATTTTCTCCTACGACAGAAATAAAAATATTAAGTTTTTTGTTCTTAATATGGAAGCATACGAGTCGCACTCCCTGCTGTACTTTTTTCAAATGTGACCCCGAAAATTTTTATTTTTTACATTTTCCAAGATATTCTTGATTGATTCTGTCAAAAATATTATGTCTGTTTAAATAATATAAAGTTCCAAAAAGTGATATTTCGAAACAAAATAATGTTTAAAAGTAGCTGAATTGCAACATACGAGTATAACAGATTGTTATAGGTTAAATAGCTTTTTTCTTCAGGCTTAGCGACAAGGTCAGTATGATACTTGTAGAAAAAGGTAATTCAAAAATAGTTGAATTAATTTATACCATTTATTTTATGAAAGTTATATAAAATTTTATAAAATATAAAAATAATATACTGGATGTCATGTTAAAAAATTATTTATAAACAAATACATATTTTGCATTTTAATTAAAAAAAAATTGATACCTTGAAAAATAAAACAATTTTAAGGATATCAATATTTTATGCAATTTTAAAACTTAACTTTTTTTTTTAAATTTAAATATTCTTTTTTAGTTACTTTTTTCGATATGAAGACTGGGTTTCAGCAACCACCTTAATATGTTGTATAAAATACTAAGCTTCTAATAGTATACAAAATGTTAGTTGTTCTTGTGTAAAAAAATATTCCGGGTTAAATAAAAAATGGCAGGACATATATGAATCTGCATTTTAAGCAAAACATGTGTTAATGTTGTTTATTTAAATATTTATTTAAAACTAAAAAGGTATAAAATATTACATTTATAATTTCAAAAAAACAAATGCTAAATTTATTTTTAAATACGAGGGTAAGTAACCTAGGTACCAAATAGTTATTTACATTACAAGATGCGAAAGTTTACTTTTTGGTGTGAGGTGGTTTTTAAATGGCCGAGGCGAAGCCGAGGCTATTTAAAACCTCCGAACACTTGAAAGGCCTTTCGCATCGTGTAATGTATTATATTTTTTCTGCTACTGTTCTATGTATCGCATAATTTAATAATCATTAACATCATGTTTTAATAGAAATATCAGAGATTTTGAAATTTTACCTGTTAAAAATTAATCCATAGCAACACATTTATTGTTGACATTGTCTGTCATCAGCACTTGTAAGATTTTGAATTATTGTTAATTTAGTATAAATCCATTCCCATTTTAAAATGTTAAATGAATATGAAAATGGCATCCAAATCTAAAGAGAGGTACCATCAAACATATAAATCGTTTTCTGAATGGTTTGCTACAAAAAATGTGGGGCGGATTGACGAGAATGTGATGTTAGCGTATTTTCAAGAAAAATCCGAGTCTTTATCACCACCAACCCTCTGGTCTGTATATTCTATGCTCAAGTTAACAATTTCCGTAAACAAAAATCAAGATATTTCGGAGTTTAAGAAACTAGTTGCTTTTATTAAAAGGAAAAACGATGGTTATGAGGCAAAAAAGTCAAAAATTTTTAAAAAAGAAGAAATCATAAAGTTTTTACTTAACGCGCCTGATCAAAGTTACTTAGCAATGAAAGTAATAGCCATTATGGGAGTGGCTGGGGCATGCCGGACAGACGAAATATACAGAATGAAGCTAAGTGATGTAGAAATAAAAAATGACGTGGCTAGAGGAAAAATAGTGGAGTCTAAAAATAAAGTTAAAAGAAACTTTGTAGTAACCAACGATGAAGGCTCAGTTCCTTATGTCAGATTTCTACAGGAATATATTAAGCTGAGACCAAGGAATGCTGTAGATGAGCGTTTATTGTATCGTTATGAAAGAGGTAAATGTGTTAATCAAGTAATTGGAAAGCACACTATTTCAAATATACCTAAAGAAATTGCGAAGTTTTTGAAGCTTGAAGACATCAGTAGATACACTGGCCATTCTTTTAGGAGAACGTCAACTACGTTCCTTGCCAATCTTCGGATGTCGATATTTTGGACTTAAAAGGCATGTAGGTTGGAAGTCTTCTTCTGTTGCGGAGGGATATATTGCTGAATCCTATAGTAATAAGGTGGAAATTTCAAAGAAGATTTTACACGAAATTCCTACCAATATTTACTCTAATGAAGTAACAGTGAAAAATATGAATATTAACGTAGTTAAAGGTGATAACGATACCCCAACAACAAATTTAAAAACTGTTAATTCAAGTATTATTCCTCCAATTTCTTTTGCTAATTGCTCAAATTGCACAATTACTTTTAATGTTAATACCTAACCTAGTTTTTTAAAATATTTTGTAATATATTAGTTACTTTTTATAAATAAATCCTAATATTTCCCACAAGCATATTTTCTTTTTTTTACTCTTACTTTTTTGTCCAGGCGCTGAAAATATTACTTTCGTAGCTAGCAACGCTTAGCAACCAGGTAACACGAAGGTTCTCTTTCGTTATCATTCGCGTTGCTAGGACCACAAAGTTTTCTTATTTATACAGTAGTAGAAAAAATATTTATTAACGAGGTAGTCAAATTGCTAATGCAAAGTCTGATCATAAAGAGTTAAAGCATTGCTGAAAATCAATTAAAAAAAATCAAAGTAGAAGAAAGTGGACGAAATTAAGTATCAAGAAATCATTTAATGTCGGTCTTTGAGGGGGTTAAGTGGTAAGATTTAGAAACAGGCTAAAAAACGTTACACGGATCCTACTATTTACATTTAAACTTTTTTATATTTAATAAAACTGCAAAAATGTTATTTATAAAACGCCCAGTAAATGCAATACATTTTATATTTCGACCAGTAAATAAGCCAGAAAATGTGGAAAAGTGGATAATACGTTCCGATTTATTTTTTTTTTGTTTTTCCGTGTTCTGTAGACCCTCAGGAACATTAATCACCACTAACATCCGCCTTGCAATAAAAAATGTAAAAATTAGGGTAGTTTTTTCACCCCCAAACTAGTAAAACTGATGAAAAAAATTTTAAAATTCAAAATTTTACCACGGAAATCGTCTATCAGGGGTTTTCGGGTCGCTGATCACGAATTCACCTCCAAAAATCATGTAATAGTAATTCCATCCAATCAAAACCACCCCTAGGAGTGACAGAAATGGGAAAATTTTGAAAATTCAAAATTTTACCTCGGGATTGGCTCTCGGGGGTTTTTGGGGTCGCTGATTAGGAATCCGCAGTCAAACATCGTGTGAGAGTGGTTGCACCCCATTAAAACCACCCCTAGGAGTGACAGAAATAAACAAAAATTGAAATTTTAAAATTTTTCCCGTGAATTATCTCTTGGGGGTTTTTGGGGTCGCTGATTACGAATCCGCGGTAGAAATAATATAAGAAGATATAAGTGAGGATGAAGAGGGACTTACCAATACTGAATCAGCAATGCTCAAAAACGATTCTGATTACGATTAATTTCAATTATATTTGTAGATTGTAAGCCTATTTTATGTACCAGTTTTTTTGAAATTAAAGAAAACTTGAAAAACGATTTTATTACATTCGTAATTTATTTTTTCAATAATTTAACTACTTTAAAACCAAAATTCGCACGCATATTCTATTGAAAGTTTGTGGTAACTAGACTTCGGATTCGTTATTAGCGATATCGAAAACTCCCGAAAGACGATTTCGGAGGTGAAAATTTGAATTTAATTTTTTTTTATTTCTGTAACCCCTAGGGATGGTTTTATTGGGTTGTTACCACCCTTACTCGATTTGTACTGCGGATTCGTAATCACTGACCCCAAAAACTCTCGAAAGGCGATTTCCGAGGTGAAATTTTGAATTTTTAAAATTTCCCTATTTCTGTAACCCCTAGGGATAGTTTTAATGAGGTGCAACCACCCTCACACGATTTTTGATCACGGATTCGTAATCAGCGACCCCAAAAACCCCCGAGAGACGATTTCCGAGGTAAAATTTTGAATTTTAAAAATGTTTCATCAGTTTTACTATTGGAGATTATTTGGGGTGGGAAAACTACCCTAATTTTTTCATTGCAAGACAGATGTTAGTAGTGTTGAATGTTCCTGAGGGTCTACAAAATACGTACAAACAAAACTTTTTAAATCGGAGCTGTTCAACTTTGTCACATTTTAGAGTATTTTCGGGATTATTTACTGGGCTAATTAGTAATACTTTTAAACCATTAGCAAAAAAGAAACACATAATTTCACAGAAAAAATCGGTAACCTATATTTGATGATAATAACAGAATAAAGTAAAACACTTCTAGAATTTTAGCAGAGAGAGAGAGTCTAGTCCTAATATCAGTTAATTTAAATATTGCTTGGTAACCTTTACCTAATTAATACTGAGGTAATTTCAGAAAACCCTAAAGTCAACTAACAATCTAAGTTTTAAAAAGAATAAATGTATCTGCCCCAATGAGTTATAAAAAGTTCTTCAAATTCACAAAATATTTAAAGTAAAATTAGAATTTCTTTTTTTACACTTTTTATTTAATTTTTTTATGTTAAACTCATTAAAATAATTTTCTGAAAATAATAGTTGTAAATATGCTTAACTGGATTCATAACAAAGTGCATAAGTACTTTTTTACCAAACCTTTTTTTTTAGTTCTCGAAAGGTCTAGATAATACTTTGTGAATGCTTTTTACTTCCTCCACATTGAGTGCCTGTCAAAATTATAGAGCTGTTCGATCATTTGTCTATATATAAACTTCCAAGAAAAATGCGTAAAGGATATTTGTCTCTCTGGACCAATATGTTAAAATTTCCCGAATAAGGTAAAAAATGATCTAGAGATTTTAGAAGATTGATGAACATCTATAAGTTTAGGTTCATATTATATGACAGATATAATATGCGACATAAGAGAGTTTTTTATTAGATAGCATGACAGGGTCGTCCTAAAGAGAGAATAAAAAAGTAATATAAAATTGTTATATTTCATTTTTCTTCTATTTTACAATATTAATAAAAGCTTAAAAATACTGCCCAACAAGTGCCCATTTACAGATCAATATAAATGAAAAATAAAAACTTACAAAATATAAACAATAACAATAAATAAATATAAAAAATAAGTTGGTAAGTAATATATACAATTTAAATAATATTTAAAATACCTCCTACTGACTATATCTGGGCTTTCGTTTTAGGTTATTGTGAGTACAATTAAAAATATCACAGTCATTGAAAATTCTATTGAAATTGGAAAACAAAAATTACCGGCAATTTTAACATATTATTTCAAACTATTTCACACAGAAATGTAACACAATTTCTAGCATTTAATCTATGAACAAAGACATTAATTTGTTCCAGCAATATAGGCAATATAGATTAGGAATAGGAAAAGTACTGTTATATCAATTTTTTTTCTTGGAGTTTATGGCTTTAACATTACAAAAAATGTTATTTTTTGGACCAAAATTAAGTTGGAATTAATATTATGTCCCACGATAACAATGAAACGTAAAATCTAAATTTAGCAACGAAATTGGTTAGCTTTAAAAAAAATATTAAGTTATACATGTACGGTAATTGTATTTTTTAGACTAAAGTTAATCATGATAAGAAAATTCAATTTTCAAATTTAAAAAAATTGGGTATATATTACAAAGTTTTTTGAAACTTAAAAATAAATTAACTAGAGAACGCCATGTTTATATTAAAATAAGTTTAAAATTAATATTAGTTGGAAAAATTACTTAGTTCTCAGAAAATGTCTAAATCATGGTCGTAAGTTATCAACATGTTTAAATTAACTTTATAAAATTGTATAAAAAGTAGGTTATATAAATAATGAGAAAACCCGGTGACTGGTAAATAACCCAAATATATTATAAGCTAGTTTGCTGAAAGTCTCGGTTTATTTAGAAAATTGGATTGGCAATTTAAATTAAGAATATATGCATATAAGACAGCGGTTCTTTTTAACATCGAAATTTAAAAACAATGTTTTAATTAGCCTTTAGGCATGGATTTAACAAAACTGGATTTAAAAAATGGTTAAAAAAAATCTCAGTTATATCAAATTTTTATAATACTATAGTATATATGTAAGTGTATTTAAAGAACAAAAATGACAATGACTTAACTTAAAATAGGATGTTTCTTTCTACTTGTATTTTTAAGTATTTTACAATTACTACGTTTTAATCGACAATATTATTTAAAAAACAGCCCATGAGTGTTCGTATCATGTTGGGTTTAAAAAATCAACCAAATCAATCAAGGCGAAAATAATAAATGAAACAATTTAATTCATTTTATAGCACCTTGCTTGACATTAGGGTAGCGCCATCACGAATTTTGTCTAAGTAACTATTATCTCTCCAGAAACACATTCTGCATCCTGAAAGCCGTTTTTCTATAGCCACAAGTAGACAAACTTTTTTTCTAAATTGCAATAAAGTAAATAAAATTCAAATTTAATCAATAAATTTTCTACATAAACGTGGCAACATCGCTTTATTAATTATAAATTTAAGGCAGCATGAAATAAATTCCTCTCTTATAATTTAAAAATAGCGAAACAAAGACACAGCCGCGCTCCTGCATTTCTACGAAACTCCGTGATAACATAGAAACCGATAAAGGCTTAGGGTTGGTGCGCCGGTCGCCTCCCCGATAGGAAACAGGAAGGGGGATGAACGTCGCAAAAGCACGTCACGCGCGCGCCTAGAGAGATGACCAATGAGAAAGCTTGCATCGGAGAACGTACGGTAGGTCTCGGAAGTGAAAAGGCGACAACAGATTTTAATGGAGTAAGACTTCTGTTTCAAAGAAAGAGGGTCTTAAAGTTTGTTCTTGTATTTCGGGCGAATTACCGAAATATTCTATTAAATTCCGGTAAGACTTTTGGCTTTCGCTTAATTAACAGTGTCTGAAGAAGGCTGCCCGCAGGGAGGTCAGGGGAGGTCGTCGACCCCCCTGAGTTTTTAAAAATTAATTAAAATAAAATAATTTCCGCTAAATTCTTAAATTTTACGATATCGCCTGGAAATTTAAATAAGTATGAATATTATTAGACTAAAACTTAAAGCAATGGAAAAAAAGGAAAGTGACTAAAGACTGGTAGTTTTCCGGAAATTAGCAGAAAATAAAGGTAATATTTAACCTTATTGATGAAATAGTGAGTCAAGAGTTAATACCGGTTGTTCTCAAGACGATAAATAACTTCTAAATTTGATTTTAACTTTTGTAACTTTATAGTGTTTCAAATACTCCGTAAGACATTCCGATTTCAAAAGACAGTAAGCTAAATTTCTTGCTGATTTAAGGCAAATGTTTGCCAATTTTTCTAAGTAATATAACTTTTTTCAAATAGTTTTTGTAAAAGTAAGTTTTGATAAATTTGTAAACAGATACTTTATATAATAAGTTGTTTAAATCTTTCAACCTCTTGACAATTAATTAGTAAATTACATAAAACCTTTTTCTTTTTTTCTATGATTTTAAGGTAAATAAAATTTTAAATTAATTATTTGTTAAAGAGATAAATTTTAGGTTTAAAAATTGGCAATACGCCCAATTTATACTTCGAAATAGTTGTAGTGTAGTAAACTCTATACATTGTAAATAAACTTTGTATATTTATTCAATTTGTAGTGTCTCATTTACTAATCGTCAATACACAGAGCCATTTAAACCTTAATTTGCACCTACTGGGTTTCAGTTCTAATTTAGCCGTAACAGAGCATATCTCAACTACTTGTGGTGCTGAGGCGTAAAGAACTACGTTTCTCATACATCTGTATTACCCCTTATAACGTCTAAGTAATATCATCCAGGCGGGAGGTACAATTACTGTAAAATTCAAACCATACATAAAATCACACAGTGTTTACTAGAGTTCATTCATTCAATTACTGACCCTGCCCTATATTGCTTCGCTGATCTGACAGAAAGCGGTTTTTAAAGAGACAAGAACTGTCAGTGATCTTATTTTAATACTATATATTATATACAGATAAGTCTGCAAGTATTCTATATATAGTCAGATCAAATTCAAATAACCATAAAATTTATTTTATATACCTACGAAGAGAATTCTTTTATCTCTCCAAAGCCAATTTTATGAGGCAAAATCCTTTTCCACATTTTCAGCAATGTCACAAATAAGAAGTTCTTTTATTGAACGTCTGCATTCAAGAGCAATTTGCTTGTTGACCACTTCAGCGCTTACACGCCAAACGCCATTTTGAAAATTGGGTTTCGGTTTTCTATCTTTATGTTTGAAATTTGAATTGAAAATACTTAGTTAAGTATTCTTTAAAGAGAAAAGGTAAAGAAGTTTCTTAAGCTACTAAAAGTAATTACATTTAAAATTTGGAAAAGTAAGGCCTATGATTTTTTAAAACAATGTAAATAAGACAAATATTATAAATATATTTTGGCCCGAAGTAAACCTTTCTTTTTAAAATAGTGTTTTTTATAAATCTTTTAACGTCTATTTTGTTCTTCATGTGAGCCCTAAAACACGGTTTTCGGTTATTCTAGTCGACTTCGGTCTACATCCTACCCGTACGCCATCAAGTTTTGGGCAAGGATATTGCCTTTATCTTTTGAATAAATTATCGATTAGCAAGTATAAATTTACATTACTTCCCTTATCCTTTTCAGAGGATACCCAGCTCGCTTCGACCTTTATTAGTCTAAATAAAACATTTTTTTTTTACTAAATCTTTTTTACAAAAGTAGGTGGAACGATTTATATAAGAATAAGGCTCCAGTAAATAGAGACCAACTTTTTGAGGTACCATCATTAAAAAAAATTGAAATATAAAGTGGATCATATGTCTGTGATAGAAGACATAGCTTAACAAATAACTTGCTTAACAAACAACTTTCACCTAGATTTTCTTAAATATTTCGAAATATTGAAATCCGTTTTTTACATTTTAAGTTTTTATACGTAAAGATTTTATGTGCTAATATTTCCAAATTCAATATTGTTATACAGGGTGTTAAATTATTATTATAATTTAATTAAATCTTTTTTAAAAAACAATGCCAATGACAAATTTAACCATTTATATTATGCTTCTGAAATTACACAAAAACAATGGTGGTATAGTATTTAATTATTACGGAGGCATAAAGTTTAAAATATATACAAAGTGTCTTTAGTTTAGTAGAATTTTTATGTAATAACCATTTTTTTAAGCAAAAAAGTGTTTCCTTTTTTATAAATATTTTTTTAAAACTTTTTTGGTATCCATTACCAGCTGATATTTATATTCTATAAAAGAAAGCATTAACCCTGCTTCTAAGTCAATATAAGTGAAAAAAAAATTAAACTGCCACTTGTCTAAATCTATTTTTTAAAATTATTTGAGGCAAAATGCTTTTCTCCGCAGCATTACTTACTACATTTAGAATATTATCTTGTGGATAAGTAATAAAGGGCTGGTGCCTTGCGTATCCCAAAAACCACAGTACACTGGCCATATTTTATTGGATACCAACCGTTCTCGCACCAGAACGGCAGATGCAGTTATATCCAGTTATTAAAATATTTGGATCTGGAGCAAATATTATTACAAGTTGATATTATGTTGTATTGCGCTATCAAGAGTTGTCTTAAAAATTTTGAAAAGTTTTAAAAGTTAAATTTTTAAGTAGTCTTAATCAAAAATGGAAACAATAGATTCTTCCATGATTTGCCAGTTTGCATGGCGTTTAATTAAGCCCCCATTTGTTATTTTCTGTTGTGAAGTATTATTTCTGAAATAAATATTCCAAAGATATTTTCGACCTTTCTCAATTTTTGTACATGTGGCGCCTATCACACATATAGCCTTAGGAGTTTCTGGTGTTTCATTATATAAAAGATTATGAAAGCCACTTATGTGATTATTTGCATAAATAGGCTCATATTATATGATCATATCCCAAAGTAATCGTAAAGATATTAATATCTATTTAATACTTTTAGATATTTTAATTTTTCCTTATTTGTTTAAGCTAACCAACATATTTGCTTTAAACGGATCATTACATATAAAGCAACGAAGTAGAAAGCCACATTTTTTAATAATTGACAAATCACAGATCTATTAAATATAATTGTAAACACGGTCACAAACTAAAACAACTGCATTGAAAAATGACAAATAATAAAAACAAAATTTTCCTGGTTTTTTAAAAATTTTATTTGCAATATGTTTAACTGCTTTGAACATTTTTTGTCGCACTGTAGAGACAAAATAGTTTAGCTTAATAAAATAATTAGTTATCTCTCTTGTTTTTTAAAAAAAGTAAAATAAACCAAAAAATATCCAAATAATAAAAAGAAGCAACTTGATCGATCTACTAGACTATTTCATTGCTGGCAACTTTTAATATTTTGTTTTTATAAAAGACAAAACCTTCAGTTATAAAACCAAAAATTTTTAGTTACTACACTAAAAATACAAAAAAAGAGACGTAACATGTACTATGCACTGGCTTTTTAAATGTTATTTAATCTGTGCAAGTTTTGCAAAATGCAATGCAATGTACATAATAAAAAATTAAATACTTATTTATCACCCTGGATTTTTGCTTTTTATAATAAAAACTTGAAAACTGCCTAAAAATAAACATTTTATAAGAAGAGGACATAAGGCTTTAAGAATAATTTAAATACTTTTTATAAAAAGTACGATGAAAAAAAAGCAAATTGTATAAAATAGGTTTCTAGAGTAACTAATGGATTGTTGGCAAAGTTGTCAATGTCATTTTAAATTCTTTTTTGTGTGAATAAATTTTCCAATTGGAGTTAAAAGTTACGGATAATGTAACACCCATAAGACACCCACGGTACGTTAGTACTTAGGCCTCAGCCTTCGTGGACTGTCCATAGATAAAAAAACCTGTATAACAATTTAGGGTTCGGAAATACATAGCCTCTAAAATATCTAAAACGGGAGTATTTAACGTAAAAAAGTGCATGGCACCACCTAGGTTATTGGTTTAGTTATATCTTCTATCACAGAGATACGATCTCACTTATATTTAAAAAAAATGTTAATACCTCAAAAATATAAAAACTTGGTCAAAATATACTAGGGTTCAATTTTTATGTAAGTCGTGCCACCTACTTTGTTTTCAATTTTCTATACAATATTTAGAAATTTTTTATGTCATCTGTCTCGGCGATTAATAACTAGCAAGTAAAATTCATTTATTGATGAAATATGGTGAACTATGGAAAAATACGATAGAATCTAGTACGATTTTAATAAAATAACAATTCCTAAACTTTACTAATATGCATAGAATTCAAATAATTCATTGGGGTCAACATTCAATAAAGGTGGGCCACGAACTTAAAATGATCTTTTAAAATATTTAAAAATGGATTATTATGTTTTAAAATATATATATTATATCATTGTACTTAATTTATGCCTAGCTGTATCTGCTTTAAAATAATTAATTATTATAGTAAAAAAACAAACAACAGAAATGCATTGTTTTGGTTTTTTCCATTATTAGTTGCCTTAAGTTTATTTATTAATATATTAAATACATAATCTAAAATTAATATTATTAGTCTAAAAAATACTACGAAATAATAAATAAAATATGGGAATGATATTGCAGTTATTACGCAAATATTTTAAAATAACATATTAAAATAAATAATATCAAAATTTTAATAAGTAATTATGCATCTATTTTATTTTAGTTTTAAGCATAAATAAATAAAACAAACCCAATAATTATTTACGATATTTAAAACGACTATTTATAGGTCCTACTTTTTGATATTTAATATAATATTATAAAACTAACAAATAATTTATTGGGGTCAACATATCAATAAAGGTGGGCCACGAACTTGCTGCTCGATCACGACTACTTTTAAAAAATAATTAAAATATTTCTAAATAGTTATTTAAAAAAGAGAAAAGTATGAATAAATATATAACCGTATCGATAGTAGAGAAGTTCGGAAGTCCGAGGTGAACAATTAACAGTTTGGGGTTTGAGAGGCCGGAAAATGGGTACCGCCAAGTAAGGGGGTTGATAATGTGCTCTATACTCGATGCTACAGGTATTGTTAGTTAGTATAACGGCCCCGTGTGGTAGAGGTCCCAATTAAGTGTAGTAGAAAGAGTGAAGACCCTTTTATACAGGGTGATTCATAGGGAAATGTCAATACTTCAAGTACGTAGTCAGGGTACAAAAATAAACATAAAAGCCTATACAAATATGTGTCCGCAAGGCCTTCGTTTTCGAAATACAAAGTGTTAAAATTTTTATTTAATTTTTCTATTTTTTAAATAAAATCTATGATAATGTAAATATTGGAGTAGAAATTGGTATCCGGTTTTTTTGGTATGACGGATTCGAATCTAATCTTATTACGGCTCTTACTTGTAGGGGGAGCCACCTACACGTCTTTTTACTATTTTGAACAATCACAACTTTTTGGTACGGGCCTTTACTACATTTTTAAGTAAATTAAATTATTGTTTTGTTATGTTTACGTCAAAAAGGTATACTTGTTAAAAGTTGATATGAGCAACCGTGTTCGAGATATTTGGATTTAAAAAAATTAGGACCATCCGATTTTATTATAGCAAAATTAAAAAAAATAAATAAAACAAAATATATAATTAAACAATATGTATTGTAATTTTCAATAACCCTGTAACTCGAAAACGAAGGCCTTGCGGATCCATATTGGTATAGACTTTTATGTTTATTTTTGGACCCTGACTACGTACCTGAAGTATCGAAATTTCCTCATGAATCACCCTGTATTTCGGTCCAATATATTATTATCAAATTTACTTCTAGGTACAGACCACAGTTTTTAATTTTTTTAGTCACCATCCTGTTACTATAATTTTTTCCAATGGCTTATTTTAGTTAAGGAGTTTGCGCAGAACCGAAAACGGAAATCACTAAAAATGAATTCCAGTTTAATTTCTGGCAGATCTTTATTGTTGCAAAAAAATATATAATTTTTATTTTTTATTTTACGCTTATTCTAAAGAATTAGAAATAATTTGGTCTTACTGCAGAAGTTAAATTGCATCGAAACGCTAAATAAATAGCCATCGCATCTAACAAAAGTTTATAAAAGTTTTTTTCTTCTAATTTGTAAACTTTTATGTAACCCATAAAAGGCTTTGCCTTAAATAATAAATATTTTAATCCCTGGAGAATAAGTACTTTTATAATTTTATCCTTGTAGACCGCAGGTAAGCGGCGAGCTCAATAGGTATAATTTATTTTCTACTAGCAAAGATTTAACAGAACAACACCTATCATATACTGTCCACTAACATTAGGTTAATAGCAATAATTTTTTATGGCACGGCAATAATATGCCTTCTTTCTATTCTTTAAGCGTTAAAATGGTCAAATTAAAAAAAAACAGTAATTACATCCATTACACCACTCCAAAAGAAAAAAGACAAGTATCGGACCCAGAGATGTGATGTGTGATTTTTGATGTATTTTTTCCTCTTTAACACGAATCCATCATTAGAATTTTTCCAGCAGGTCACAATTTTTTCCTAATCACGAAAAACAGGACTAAGACACCAAAAATACACAAAAAATGCAAGCAAACATAGAGAAAATTTATTTTTTATTTTTCGAATGTACGTTTATTAGGTCGGATTCGTGTTTAGGAGGCAAAAATACATCAAATTCATATATTATATCTTTGAGTCCAGTATTACTTATTTTTTTTGTGGAGTGACCATATCTATCTACTGTTCTCATTTATTACAGACAGAGGAAAGAGGTAGTTAGCAAAACAAAATAAACGTCACGTTTACAAGATTATACTGTAGTTATGTCTAGTCATTATTATAGCCCCTTTTTAGTCCCTTTCTTATAACTTATGAAGATAATAATGTTTCACTTACTTGGTAATTCACAAATGAAAGCGGCCACTTCTGGTCCGCCGCAAGGCAGTGGTCTCCACAAAAAGTCGGCAGCTGGGTCCATAACGGCACAAAGCGACTGACTTTCTCCTGTGGGTAAAGCTTCCTGCCAGTGGCCTTCACCGGAGAGAGGCCGAAAATCCCTGTAAGACACAGAATTATTTGGGTCAATGTAACGGCCGTGATGCCTAAAGTGTTAAGACGTATTTTATGCACGTAGAGCAATTACGAAAATGTGTGGGTTAACTTGAAAATTATACGCGTTTTTACTTAAACTTAACAGACATCTAGTGGTTTTTTTTATTATTATTGTTTTTCATGTTATAATGGAATCAACTGGAGTAAGAATAATTAACCCTTTTTTTGCGATCTTAAAAGTCTTTTTTCAGTTTATTTAGAATATTTTAAACAAGAACTTACAAACACAAAGAGCTTTCTAATTTTACAACCTTGTTATTTTTTTGAAAAATTTATTTCTTTAATAAATAATAAAAAACACCAAATCGCTAATAAGGTAAGTTAATTATTATTTTAATAGATTTTCTAGATAAATACCAACTTTAAATAAATTTCAAATTACTACATATATTTTGGTAATTAAATAAAAATTACTTTATATTGCAGCCTTTTAAAAAGAAGGATATTGCTGACTTTTACTGATATCATAAAAATAAAATTGCAAATAAAGAATTAAGTTTTTACCGCGAGAGATACGATTTCCATTTTTCTTTAGGTTTACAGTGATTTTTTATTGTCGAAAACGTAAAAAACGAAAAAAAAAACCAAATCAATAATAGGTGTCTCTAACCTTTTGCTAATTAATCTAAAAATTTAATTTTTAATAATCTTTTGGCACTTTTGTGTGATTCCGTTCGTTTTAAATAGGTTTTAGTTTATTTAAGAAAATTTTGTAATGTTTGGTATAAAAAACCTTTAACCCATTATAGGTTTTTATATTAAAATCCATTTTTAACAATTTTGTACACATATTTTACTAAAAAAAGCAGTAATGAAATTATATTGCCATTAAAAGGTCACTGAAGTCCAAAAACCTTACCAATATAAATTTGTTCATGGCAAAATTAAAAAAATATCCCTAACACCTAGCTATTTATATATGGTTTATATTATATAAAAAATAGTTTTAAATATGCCAATTTTCCGAAAGAACTTTCAAACTAATTAAATTCAAAATGATATTTAAAAATATTTCAAAATGGGTTATTATGTTTTAATATATACAGGGTGATTCATGAGGAAATGTCAATACTTCAGGTACGTAGTCAGGGTCTAAAAATAAACCTTAAAAAATATAAATATTGGAGTAAAATTTGGTACCCGAGGGTTTTTCGGTAAGACGGATTTGAATCTAATCTTAGTACGGCTTACTGACTTGTAAGGGGTGCCACCTACAAGTCTTTTTACTACTGAACAATCACAACTTTTTGGTACGGCACTGTATTTCATTTTTAAGTAAATTAAACAACTGTATTGTCATTTTTACGTCAAAAAGGTATACTTATAAATACCACAAAATTAAACGGTATGTATTTAAATTTTTAATAAAATTATTGCTCCTAAATTATGTTTAGCAAAACATAAAAATTAAAAAAATATATAAATAAAAACTTTAACACCCTGTATATCGAAAACGAAGGCCTTGCGGACCCATATTTGTGTATACTTTTATGCTTATTTTTGGACCCTGAGAACGTACCTGAAGTATTGACATTTCCTCATAAGTCACTCTATATATATATATATATATATATATATATATATATATATATATATATATATATATATATATATATATATATATATATATATATATATTATATATATATATATATATATATATATATTATATTATATATATATATATATATATTTATATATATATTATATTATTATTATATATATATATAATATATTTCAATTTTCTTAAACCATTTATTTATAAAAAGTTTCTTGTTGCTTGGGTACAGGTTTCTTGTTATTTAAGGAAACACATTACTTTGACGTTTTGCCCAATATATTGGGCTTTTTCAAAAAAACATTTATTTTTGGTTATCAACCTAAAAATAGAACAAAGTTAACCATAGATTTTACATATACATAAAAAAACAAACAACAAAAACATACCCGACTTACAATGGCACTACGATGATATTGTTTTAATAATTTTTAATTTTTAAAATACGGACCTCGAAGAAACATCTTGGTAATCGGACTATTTAAATTTTATTGGTACAAATAACTTAGAATATGTTAAAAAATGCTTATATTTTATTTTTTGTTATTATGAATTTTAGATTTATAAGAAAAGTAATGTTGATTTTATTTGTTGTCTTTTTTTATTTAGATTTAATTTATAAAAGTAATTTACAAAATGTATATACAGGTTGGTTTAAAAATTAGGGGTTAGGATTAGTGATGAGCAAAGCAAGACCAAGACCAAGACCGGGCTAGTCTTGGTCTTGTCTTGGTCTTGCAAGCCTGGTCTTGGTCTTGGTCTTGCAAGCCAAAAGAAGGTCTTGTTCTTGGTCTTGGTCTTGCACCACCCGGTCTTGGTCTTGGTCTTGCTGCAAGAGTCTTGCTGGTCTTGATTTTTTTGGTAGTAATTATTTAAACTAAGCAATCTTGAATAAAATATATTTTTTTAGTACTTAAAAATAAATTAAAGGCAAAGACTATAATTTTTGCTTATTTATCTATATTTAAAATTTGAAAATTTACCAATTTTAACCTTACATGTACATTTGAATTACTTGATTAAAATGCAATTTTAAATGTAGGGGTTTATTTATTTATTGTGTACCGATTTTAGTTGAATTGAGACACACAACCTGCTTTTATACATTTAGTGACATATAGAAACATTTTAGTAAAAAGAATGATTTAAATTTTCGTTGAAGAACCATATTAAATTAAAGCAAATACAAAACGGTGTAGTGTGTAAGCAGACAAAAAAGACTTAATAGCTAACTAGATGTGACGTGAAATTTCCGTTAGAAAGATTCTGATATGAAACACAGGTTTCTAATTTAAAAAAAAGGTTATCCAAGGAACTTTTTAGTTTTTATGAACTTTTTATCTTCAAATTAGTCAAACATTTGCCGTACAAAGTTTGTAAAAATACGTTAACCTTTAACCTAAAATAAAAAATTAATGGCAAAAAATCAATTTAAATAAAAAATCGCCACTCTGTATATTAGGCTAAATTGTTGAACTGTCATATAGGAACAATGTCGACGTAAATGGTTTTTAAATATCATTTTCTGTTTTAACAAAAATGACGTCATCATTCTTTTGACATTGTTTTGACTTTTCCATCTAAACCGGAAGTAATATTTAAAATTCATTAATCTAAAAAGAACTTCTATATGACATGACATTTTTTTTTTATTAATCCATCACTTTCACATTTATATCTTAGTTTTAAGAAGTAATCTTATGATGCCGCTTTTTACAGTGTGGAACAAAAATAATGTATTTCTGGATTTTGGAAATTTTTGATTTACCCTGTAAGTGGCATTACTAGATAGCTAATTTAACATTAGAAATAGTTTTTGTCTTTCGTGAACGGTATCGGAGATACCGAGCTTTGTCGGACCATTGAGTCACCATCTCAATATTTTTGAAACATGTTATTGAATTTACTTATTATCCTTGTTAGAGAACTGTATAAGAGAAAAAAGTAAACGATTTGATTATTATTTTATTAAAAAAAAAAACTGTTACTTATTAAATAATCGCCTTTTTAGCAGTTCTCGACAATTTTTTTGTCATGTCTGTATGAAATACCTCTATATATTGAGTATAAAAAATGAAATTTATAATATTTAAAAAAATCGCATAAGTGCAAGAGTCTTGCAGGTCGGTCTTGGTCTTGCGTAGTCTTGCACTCCTCGGTGTTGGTCTTGGTCTTGGTCTTGCATACCCTGGTCTTGGTCTTGGTCTTGCAAGCGAAAAGGCAGTCTTGGTCTTGGTCTTGGTCTTGCTGCAAGACCAAGACCAAGACCGCAAGACCAAGACCGGTCTCGCTCATCACTAGTTAGGATGGTTAACATATTAGATTATGATATATGTGGCTGAGGTTGCTGATATCATGTTTGTCATTAAGAGCTTGTGGTTCTTTTTTTATATGAATCATTTCCTCAATTAAAAGTTTCTGGTGATGATTTTCTTGGGTAAGAATTGCAGTGTACTTAATTTAAGCCTAACCGTATCTGCTTTGAAAGAATTTATTACCATCGTAAAAAAACAATAAAAAAGCATTGTTTAATTGTTTCCAATATTAGTTGTCTAAAGTTTATTTATTATATATCGAATAAATAATTTAAAACGAATATTGTTAGATTAAAAATACTACGAAAAAATAAATAAAATATGGGAATGATATTGCAGTTAAATTATGCAAATAATATATTAAAATAAATATTAACAAGATTTTAATTGAAATTTTTGTATCTATTTTATTTTAGTTTTAGACATACATAAATAAAACAAACCTAATAATTATTTACGATATTTAAAATGACTATAGTAATATAGGTCATACTTTTTGACATTTAAATATAATATTATAAAACTAACAAACAGAACATACTATTTTTAAAGGGACATTTATTAAATATTAATTTAAAATAATAGGCCAGCGGTAGGTAGTTTAAAGCATTTAAAATTGGGGTAAAAATTTTTGTTTTAACAGCGGCATTTATTAGAAGTGATGAACATTGGGTAGAGCAGTACACGCACCATCGTAAAATTTATGTTGCAAAATTTAAAATAAAAACTAATAAACGAATATTTTTATATAAATTTTATTCTAAAGTTGACTGACCACTAAGTCCTATGTCAACCTCATCTTTATCTATAAATCGGTACATCTAAATAAATAGAACTCAACATCTCCCCTTTTAACTTTTTGCTCGTTCCCATTCCCCTCTTAACTTTCTGCTTTTGGATAAATCTTCTGTTTCTAACAAAAACCCTTCCACTAAATGTTTTTATAGTGTAACTTTATTCTGTTTTCGTACTTCAGTTACTATTCTAACATTGTTCCATCTTTTGGACTTTGGATCTTGCAACCATACTTTAGGTTCTACTGGTAGACACTACAGACCTTTAGCATTTTGGTTATAGATTTTTTTTATCTTTATATTTTTCATAGTTTTCCGGTCTTTTGCAAAATGTTTCCATTGACTTGTAAAATATTTAAAATTGACAGGAATAAGAAATCTGATTGGATGACCAAGATATTGAGTATTTTATAGTAGATAATGTAATTAAACTATCGTGAAGCAATGATTTGTTATGGTAGTTGGTTAGGACGTCAACCTTTTAGTATTGGCGACGGCCCGGCTTTATTTCTATAAATAGTAAACAAAAAAAAACTAAGGAAGTGATTTATTCTTTAAAATGATTAAAAGATTTAAAAGAAGTTATTCACGCTTTAAACTGGTATGATACCCAAACGACATTTTTCAGACAAAAAAAACTTTGTTGCTCAACAATATGTGGAAGATGTCGTCGCCAATCTTGTATGAATGTTAAAATTTAGAAATACTTAGGGACTTAAAGTATAAACCAACGTAGAGTTTGAACAAATTGTAGTAGATGAGGACGACGACTTTACTGATTCTCAGAGCAAATCAGCGACGGAAGATGAGATGCAGGATATTCCCTAGCTATCTACCTTCACAGAAACATCTGATCAATGCTAGTCCCTGGCAAAATGAAGTGTAATGCTCGAAGAACGACTACTGAATTAACATTTTCATATTGTAAGTATATATATTAATAAATTGCAATTTTTAAAACATATATTTTTTATAAATTTCTGCAGGATGTGTTGACTGAAACTGTTTTAAGACTAAGAATTTTGGCTAACTATTAAATTTGGTGGACAAAAAATCAACGTCATTTATTGAATTTTTACTAATAAATAGAATATGCTTGACTTCTCGCGACTGTTACTAATCTGAGAGTATGTATCTCACAAGAGAGGTAAATAGAATCTTTTTCGTAATAAGTACGATCAGGATAAAACAAATTATTGTTTGAAAACTATTTTTTACACCTTTTTCGCGTCGCCATTACTAACACTTGACTCGGTAAAGGGGCAAAAACTTAATAAAATTTCAGAACATGCTAAAATAGCGTTTAACACCGAAAATTCTATACTTAGATTTTTTTCTTTTTGCTGCTTGGTCCATTCGTAGTTTTCCATTGTATGGCTTTACAAAAAAAACTTTTTTTAAACAATTATTGCGCTTTATTAATTATTTTAATAAGCTTAAATATTTAAAAGTGTTTAAAATTTTCTTAAACCTTACTCGAAGAAAGATATAACACAAAAAAGTATTTTATTTCTAAAAAACAAAAGAAATTAAAAAACCGTATAAATTAATTTGATCCATAATTTTAATAAATAATAATACGGCGACCGAGAGGGTGTACGGTGTGTACGGATCTGGTTGTTTATGTGCTGTTAACGGTACCTAATCAAACAAAAATTTAAAAAATAGTGTTAAAAGTGTTTAATTAACCATTCTGCATGTACTGAAATTGTAAGTACCTAAAATTTAAAGAGTATAATAAATATCTTGTTGATAATCTTAACTCCCAACGGTTCCATTGTAAAAAAAGTTGCGCACGCATCCCCATTCCCCTTAGTGCTTGCTGCCCTACGATCCCCGTGCCCGGGACAGGTCCGAGGAAATTTTTTTCAATGATTTGGACATCAATTACTATAAAACATGATCAAAACCACGAACGGCGCTTCTGACAACAGAAGCAGCCAAACAACTTCAAACGTCTTATCACAACACAAAAACTCAACTACCAATGTTATGACCTATTTTTGGAGCATTTAAAGTCAAAACCAATTTCCACATAAAGAAAAAGCAATATTATTTACTGCCATTGAAGGAATCAAATTAGATGAATAATATATGCTTAGGATCCAAACTTAGTAAAAAAAACATTCTGTTTGTTTTAAGAATTTCTAATAACCAAATCTGTATATACCTAGCCAATAAAGAAATAGTTAATACCTTTATAAATCAAAATGGACATATATCCATTAATGAACAAAAACCCGGTCGCCCGCAGGTTAGTGACACCTGCTAGTCGATTAGTAATGTCGAATGTTTGCCCTTCAATCCCCCATAGCCACTTGGAGACAGCTCTTCAAAACTTAGGTGTAAAGACTGTATCATCAATTTCTTTCATTCGAATAGGAGTATCTAGGCCTGAATTTGGCCATATCCTGAGTTTTAGGAGGCAAGTATATATCTCCCCACCAAATGAACTTAGTATTCCAGATTCTGTTCTTATAACTTATGAGGAAACGACTTATAGAATTTTCCTATCAGTAGATGGAACGTCATGCTTTAAATGCAAACAAAGACATATTGCTTCCCAATGTCCTGAAAGTGTTACCAAACTGATAATGAACTTAGTCAGCCATCCCAAGAACCATCTAATACCCAGCTCACACAAGACTTACCGCTAGAAAACTTAGAAGAAACAAATCCGATTACTGATACAAATTCAATCACAGAGTCCTCCGACAATATTAAAACCAACCAAAAAATGACAGCAAAAAGGCGACTAACTGAAATTTTAACACCTCCCCCAAAGTGACTTACCTCAACAAAACTTTGACCAAGAACAGACAACGTTCTTGAAACCGGAACTAAGACAAACTAAAAACAAAACAAAACGCTATGTCAACGGAACATCTTAAACAAATAAGAAAATCTCTATTACCAGTTAAACATATTATTGAAAAACATAATCCTCCACTGATACTTACCTTCGACCAATTGGTTGACTTATTTGAAAATATTGTACGGGGCATCTGACATCATACCAATCGCTCATAATTACACAAAGGATTTAACATCTCTTCTAACTATGTTACAAAAAATATATCCATCACTAGAGGAAGGATATGTTAAAGTTAGATGTACTAAAATACGAAAAAAAATCCTACAGTTCTTAGAAATACAAGTATCCGATTATGAAAGTGACGAAAGCTGCTACTAAATGTTATCACCCAATAATATCTGTAATTTAAAATAACATTCAACTCTTTAATTCAATGGAATATAAATGGCTATTACAGCCATCTAGAAATGTTAGCAAATACTGTTGTCAGAAAATAAGCCCTCTATTATCTGTCTACAAGAAACACATTTTCGCGAAAATAAAGAACACAAATTACGAGGCTACAACGGACACTTTAAAAACAGAAACAAAGAAAACAGAGCCAGTGGAGGTGTAATATATATATTAAAAATAATATTAAAACTCTTCCTATGAATCTTAACACTGACTTAGAGGCTGTAGCTGTTACAGTTTTTTCACCCAATAAATTAAATATATGCAGTTTATACATTCCTCCAAACTATGATATAAGTAACCAAGAACTTCTAAACCTCTTTAATGAAATTCCTACACCACGCATTATTGTTGGCGATTTAAATGGACACAATGTAATATGGGGAGAAACTCATGATAACACCAAAGGTAACATTATAGCCAACGTTACAGACCAATGCAACATGCTTATCCTCAATGATGGCAGTCCTACTAGATTAAACAGCTTTTCAGGAGAGTACAGGGGCTTTAGATCTGAGCATATGTGTTTTTGGCAGGGGCCCAGCAACGTAACCTGGGAAGTTTTCCCTTTTTTATATGGTAGGATATTTTCCCATTAAAATTCAAAATTTAAATCAAACAAACGATCTCTCAACACCGCCATGTAGGTGGAAAACAGACCAAAACTGGGACAACTATAAATTAAACATCCAAGAAGAAATTAAGAACATAAACATTACAGAAACAAATATTGATAAAAGGTACTTCAGTTTAATAAAAATGCTTGTAAGTGCTGGACAAAATTCCGTAGGAAAAGCCAATTTTTACCAAATCACCGCAGTTCCTTGGTGGAATAGCGGGGCAAAGATAAAATAAAATTATGAAAAAAAAGTTATTAAACAAACATAAAAAAAAAATAAAACAACCGGGAAAACCCTTTTAAAATTTAAACAGCAAAGAGAAAAAAACACGTTACGTCATAAAAAAAAAGTAAAAAATAATATGGCAGCAGATTTTTTATATCAAGAGTACTACCCCTATGTCAGAGGTCTGGGGGAAAAATAAGACAAATTTCTGGAGTGAACTCGGGGGACGAATAAGCTCATTTTTTATAAATGGAAAATTAATATAAAAAACCCTAAAAAAATAGCTGAAATTTTTGAAAAAAACCTACCAAAGTTTCTCAGCTGATACAAATTATGATCCTAACTTCCTCCAACATAAAAACGAATTAGAAGATAGAAACCCAAAATCATCTCAAATATCGAAAATTCACCACTTAATAAGATTATATCTAGAGAAGAATTTGACGAATGCCTTAAAGACATGGAGAATAAGACCCCCGGACCAGACGACTTTCCCAAAGTTATTTTTAAATTAAAAATCTTCCTGAAGTAGCAAAAAATTACTTACACAGATTTTTAACTGTATTTGGCCCAAAACGAATTTTTCCCTTTTTAAAACTTGGAGTGAAGTAATTATTATACAATATTAAAACCAAACAAGTCCAAGTTTGATCCTGAATCATATCGACCTGTGTCTTTGACTTGCTGTATGTGAAAACCCTTTTGGGAAAAATTGAAAAAAGGCCCTTATGGGATCTTTTTTTCCAAAACTCTTATGCTCTGAACAAAGTGGTTTCACAGATAACAGATGCTCCACGGACAACATAATTGACCGGGAATCCGAAATACACGAAGCGTTCATTAACAAACAGAAATGTTTGGCAGTTTTTCTTTGACATTCCCCGAGCGTTTGATTCTGCATGGAGATATAATATCTTGAAAAAATTCAAACCGGGAAAATATTGATGGAAACATGTTGGCATTTATTAAATTTTTTTTACATCAAATCAGCTTTCGAGTCAAAGTTAATGGCAAAACTTCTAATCCTATAATTCAAGAAAATGGCACACCACAAGGTTCAAAAATCATAAACTCTCTTTCTTATAGCAATGAATGATATAGAAAAAACAACATGAACTTGCCAGTTGCCAAGGCTATACGCAGATGACTTGGTTATCTACGTAAAAAGGAAAAAATTTGGTATCAATGAAGTCACTAATCCAAAATCAAATAATACATCTTTTAACGTTGGTCAGACCAAACAGGCTTTAAATTTTCCGCTCAAAAATCAAAAAAGGGTTATTTTCCAAGATGCCAGTGGATATCCGCCCTGCACTATCCCTCAACAATAAAAGCATCGAATATACTGATAAAGTACATTTCCTGGGAATGATTATGGATGAAAAGCTGAGTTGGGAGCCTCATATTCGTCAGTTGATTAAAACCGTCAAAAAGGGGATAAACTTACTAAAAGTACCGTCCAGTAAAACATGGGCGCGGACTCAACCACTTTAAAAACTGTACCAATCACCGATACGATCAAAAATAGATTATGGTTCCATTGCGCATCTGCAAAAAAAAGTATATTAAAGAGGTTGGATTCAGTACATAATGGGAATACGTATAGCTCTAGGGGCATTTTGACTAGTCCCATGGAAAGTATGTTAGTCGAAGCTGGGGGAAACCCCCCCTAGATTTAAGGAGAAAAAACTTAAGTCTCTCTTTTTGCTGTTTCTATCGCTCCTGATTCTACTCATCCAGTATACAATAACACTTTTTCTAACAGATACAGGGAGTTGTTTGACAACAAAAAAAAGGTCAGATCCACCATATTACATAAGACTAACAGGGTACCTTGAAGATTTAAACATTGAATTAAATCGATATTTCCTTTGCAACATGATCTACCTCCCCCCAATGGATACTGAAAATGCCTTAGTGGACAAAACGCTTTTAAGGTATGATAAAGCTGAAGATAATCCAACCATTATTGGAAACACCTTTAATAAAATATTATACAATCACCAAAAATATGAGCAGGTATATACAGATTCTTCCAAGTCCGTAGAAGGAGTAGGCTCTGGTTGAAAATAAAATCAAAAGACACTCTCTATTTTAAACTCCATCCCATGTCCAGTGTTTTTACGGGGGAGCTTTATGCTATTCTTCAAGCTCTAGTTTTTATTAATAAAAATCAAAAAAGAAAAGATTTTTAAATATAACCTAATCTCTTAGTGCACCTAATAGCTTTCCGAAAATCTACAGTAAAAACACAATAGTAAAAATAATTAAAACTACTTTATGACCTCGCAGTTGCTGGAAAAGAAGTTAAATTTATATGGGTTCCTTCTACATATTGGTATTGTTGGAAATGAGAAAGCAAAGAGCAGCTCGTTGTGCGGTCCAAATTCCAGAGGCAAAGGTTGTGCATCGATTGACAGTAACTGACGCTAAACAGTTCATTAAAAACCATATTTCTAGTGCGTGGCAATTAAAGTGGAACCATTCGGTTACTAAACTTCGCAAAATAAAAGACACAGTGGTACCCCGGGCCCTTTTATCCCAGTGCGATTTTAAAAAACAAAATGCTTATCTCTCGCTTAAGAATAGGACAACCAAATTAACCCACAGTTTTCTTATAACGTTCAGACCAACCCCAATGCGAACAGTAAACTCCTTAAGTATACAACATCTACTTATAGATGCTCTCGCTATAGTGAGGAAAGACAGGCATGTCAGATTACCCTGGACATTGTAAAAACACTTGGAAAAGACTGTGACTATAACGCCATCATAAGATTCCTAACCACCACGGGTCTAATCAATGAATTTTAAATTTTAAAATTTTAAAGAACTAAGTTGCTAAATGTATTTTCAAAATCTAGAATGTCTAAAAATGTTTAGATTAATTTAATGTATGTGCGCTAATAACCCTAAGAGGTTGATGCGCTAAATAAATAAATAAATAAAATAAATAATAACAATACCTTACGATTATTCACTCATAAATAATGATTTAATTTCTCACTTGTACTTCTTTCTTCTAAAACTAAACCAAGAGTCAGATACCTTTGACTTGCAAAATCATTTATTGTATACTAGATAAAAAGCATAGCCGGCAATGAAACAATAGTCAGAATCAGAATGCTGTTAATATTAATTTGAAACGTTTAAAAATTATTTTTATATCAATGTTACACCTGCAATATATCTAATTTGTAAAATAAAGATTAATACGAATTTTAGTTAAAATTATTTGATCGTCATTGGTAACGTATAGTATCCTACCAGCATATGGCTGTTGTTTATGCTTATTGTAAATTTTTTTTATAAAAGTTATTTACATTATGTCCTATTTAAGAAAACAAAAACATAAAGTCATTGCCTCATGATGCTAAAAATGTTATCCATAAAAAAATCTTTATTTCTTTTATATTAAGTATTTATTGTTTTTACTGCTTGTGCAGGCTTCTACAGCTCGTTCCAACTAAATATTAACTTTGGAAAAAAACTTTCGGTGGGTATTTGCTTTCTTTACTCTAGCTTGGGCATTTTTTATTTAATTTATAATTATCAACATTATTTTTTGAAATGAATTTGCTTTTAAAAAAACTTTTTGGTTTTTATCAACTTAACTCCTTAAAAGGGTTATAGAAACTCTACGTTTTTGTTAAATCTATGTTTTTTTTTCTAATAATAAGTGCCGTAAATTACATTCCTAAGATTTTTAACTCCCAGTTATAAAAAGAATCTTTTTTATTTTAAGCTTAAAATTCATCCATGAATTTATCGACATAATTTCTGCAGATTTAATAAAAATATTCTAACAACAAAAAATTTCATTTTGAACCAGGATAAAACAATTTTAAATTCAATTTAATTAACTTTTCCCTTTTAGATTGCATATTTTTCAATTTAAGGTTTTTCCAGCTAAATATTTCAATTAAAAGAAGAAAAAATTCTTTTATTCCAGATTTATTGTACTTTAAAGTATACAAATTAGTGAATTAACCTGCTTGGAATCTTTTGTCTAAATAAAAAATCTGTTCGAATTTTCCAGATAAATTGCACTACAAAATTTATCTGGAAAAATTGTTTGTATGGTATTTTGCCCATTTTTTCTCTAATGTCTTTTTTTAAAAATAATTCCAAGATCTTTTTATACAGAAAAGTGTTACATAAATGGTTAGTTTATCTCTAATTCTTAACTAATTTGTCTTCGTAGCCTTTCTTCTATAAAAAAAATAATTTTTGAAATTGAAAACCTGTAAACATTATGTCATAGAAAAAAAAAACATTGCAAAAATTTTCACTTTATTATTTTTAATATTGCAATTTACCTACAAATCTCTTAAAAAAATAAATATAAAGAATGAAAAAAAGGTATTCCCTAAACCTGTTTCTTTCTTAAATATTTTACCATCTGTATTGTTTAACTAGAATATTAATGAACAATTGTCGATAGTTTAGCAGAGCTGATCTATAAGGATAAGATAAGTAAGAAGGATAAAACTTGAAAAAAAAAAACAGTTATAGTGAATTACACAGTAATGTCTTATACAAATAACACTCTTAGTATGCACTTTAACAAGAAAAAATATTTCACTATTTTTTTTTTTTTAATTAGCTTTTATTTAAAAATAAAAGTTTTGTAGTGCACTGATCAATATAGACAACCAAGAGCGAACTGGGCAAAACGTCTGCATGTTTCCTTAAAAAATACAAATAACAAACGAATATACCTAATGGCAATGTCTAGTTTCGGTTTAGCTAGAAATAATTCGAAATTTTTGTTTTTAAATGCGACAACTGTATATTTTATTTCTATCGGATGCAGAATAAAATACTTAAATTATAATTTTGTTTACTGCAGATTTTATTCTGCGTTCCATAAAAATAAAATTTGCAGGGTGTTCCATTTAAAACCAAAAAGTTAGAATTATACTCAATACTTTTGATTAAGTCTTCAATTAATGTCGGGAAATACTTGTCAACCAAAGATATTATTTTTATCCATGTTGACGTTTATTTCAAAACGTCGCAAGCCTTTATCAAAGAACGTAAAACACTAAGCCTATAACAAAGACACTGAAACACACTAGAACTAACCAGAACTAATTAAAAAATACATTTAATCTCAGATGCTTATTAAATAAATATACGGTAGACTTACCCTAATACACTACATGAAACCAACAATTAAAATAACATTTAAACAAATTTAAAACTCATAAAAAATATATAAAAAACCCCTTAAAGTTAAGAATGGTTAAGTTGTTAATAAAATTCTGATAAATGTTTAATAAGTTATACTATTTTTTTAAAATTTCAAATTGGGTTTATACAATTTCTTTTTGAAATAAAATATTTTTAATAAGCATCATTATTTAATTCCAGAAAAAACTTCTTATTTAAATCTAAAAGTTAAATGAAAAAAGAAAAATGGTTTTAAAATTGCGAATTCATTCTTTTTTCTTTAGAAAAAGTTTAATAAATATGCAAAGACTTATAAATTCAATGAAGGCTGTTAAAACTTAAGAGTAATAAAATAAATATTCTAAATTTGGAAAAATAAAAAACTTTGGTATGTTAATCAAAACATATTTGTATAGATATTTAAAGAACATTAGTTGAAAAATAAAAACTTTTTTGCAAATTGGGGTTTAGTGTTTCTAATTATGAACTACAGGAGCCTCTAACGTTTATGATTGAACCGATTGCTACAGCAAAAATAAAGAGTGTAGACATTTTAACATTATACAAAATAAATAAATGATGTGGTTACATAAAAAATTGTATGAAAAAATATAACAATTGTAATAATGCCCTTAAAAGTCTATAAATTATATAAGGGAAAAAAATGCCAAAAGAGTGAATTTAAAAAAAATATAATAAAAATAAAAAAATTAAAGCAAAGCTAAATTTCTTTTAACTTATTTTAATATTTTCTTATGTTTTGTAAAGATTTTACAAAAACAAATATATAAGTATTTTTAAAATTTATTTTTCACTTTTAATAAATACGTGGAAATTACTTGCTAATTTATACCTTTACCAAAAATAGAGCGTCGAAGAAAATAAAAATAATTAAAAACAAAATTTCATATCCATAAGACCTTTTTGAAAGAAAAGTCAACAGATTATAAATAGTAAGTACAAGTCAAAGATGTGTGCATGAAAAATATTATAAAACACTTATTGAGTCAAAAGAAATTTAAAAAACCCATGCTTCCTTTAACTATATGTGTTTTACTAAAAGCAAATTTTGTGCCAAACCAGAAAGAAGTCGGACAACTAAAACACTTTTTACCTTTTTGCAAAGTGGATTTAAGCATCTTATCGACATACAGTTCAATAAAATGAAAAATATATATAAGCTATATTTAGATTATATTTTCTAAATTTAAGTTAATTAAATTACAATTTAAATAGATCTACTCTCATAATAAATATTACTTAAAGCTATGTGGCTGTGGCTAAAGAACTCGTATGCAAGGCGAAAAAAAGCTATGTGGAAAATAATATAACATCTTTTACCAATTGTTATTAAAACCCTTATTTTAAATAAGTGTAGCATGATAAAGATATATCCCCGTTTCTCGAAGTTTTCGGCTTTTTAGATACGTACGTTAAGAAATGTAAGGTTTGAAGTTAATGAATGTTAAGGGCCTAAACGTAATAAAAAAGAAGCTATTTTCGCACCTGCCTTTTCGTCCGCTTCAATCCAGAGATGATCTCTGTATTGTAAGGCTTCTTTTAGCTGTGGTCTTTTATTTGATACATGTGTAACCTACGAAACAAAGGTCTTTACGATAGTAAAGACGGGCTGGCCGTTTTTTAAAACACTATAAGTAAAGCATAAAATAATATATTAACTTATATCTTATGGGCATTTAGTCCAAGAAAAATTAAATGCTTAATACCTAATATCAATTTTAGTAAATAATTCTAATAGTTGTTTCATTAACTTTTTAATTACTTACTCTTCTTTATTTATCTTATACAATATATTGTATTTTACTTTTTTGTTCAGTAAAATAAATTCTATTAAGAGTATTTTGTAAACAAATTGTCAAATATCAAATTCACTTTGCTGTTTCTATATCAAAAATTAAAATAATTACAAAATACTTACGTCCATAAGAAGCTTGGTTTTCCTGAAGTTTTGGATAATCCGATCCATACCTTCTCCGTAATGTCCAATTCCTTAAGATACGCCCTAATTGCGTCATATTGAGAGAACTGTCAGCTGAAAAGTAAAAAAAAACATGTCTTAGTTGTAATGCCTATTACCTCTAAAAATAATATGTAGTATGTACCAAACAGCTTATTAATGGATTGCTTCAGTTAACACAATTTTAATCAAATTTTGACAAAATAATTGTTTTAATAAATAATAATAATAACAAAACTTAACATTTCGTTGCTTTAAAAACTATTAGATGTAACTGTTATGGATGTACTTAAAAACATTTGTTGTTAGTTGATAACTTTTTGATTTTATATCTCTTAAGAAGTGAAGTCACCGACCCCCAAAATGCTTCTTATCTGTTTGTTCACTTTAACAAAAAAAAAAAAACTTTAAAAATTATGAATTTTTCAGATTTGTCTTTGCTGTTTACTAAACTTTGTTTAAATTTTGCGTAATTTACTGTATGGGTATTACACACATTTTCGTAAAGATTTTTACATTTTTGCTTAAATCTGTTAGTGATACAGGAAGTCATAAAAATACCCAACAATAATAAAAAATACAAATGTCAACATGTCATTGGTGGTCTAATTCGTAGACTTATCAATTTTTTTTTAACTTCGACAAATAATAATATTAATAGGAGTCTCTAGCAATAATTAAAATACAAAATATAAAAACCTTCATGTTTAAACATATTTTTATAGTACACCAACGTTCAAATGATACCTGAAGATATAGGTAAAAAATGTAAAAAAACTTGTTCGTCATTCTTAATTACTTTTATTTCGAATCCCTGGCCCTAAAAACATAAAATTTGCTATCAACATTAGAATATAAGTGAATTAAACACCAAATAAACTGGTCGTTTTAAAAATCCTCACGAAGCCTAGAACAAAAGAAAAACCTACATAATTTTATACGTTAGAACATCTAAATTATAAATTCGATAGAAGTCCTGTCGTCTTTGCCTACCAATTTTAACGTGTTATAAATTTTCTTTAGTTAAACATTAGTAAAAAAACTAATTTAAAAAAGTTTTAAAATTAAAATAACTAAATAGTTTCTTTTTCAGTTAAAATTTTAAAATGCTGGTAAAACATTCGGGTAAAGATTATGAATAATTAAAGGAGTTAATAAGTAAGTAAATAAATAAAATTAACCAAACATTTCACATATTAATATACATTTTAATAATTTTAATAAAATAATTAAAAAACCAATTATTAAAATTAATTTAGGAATTAATCAAACTGAAACTGGCATTTAATTTATTAGGTAAAACATTTTTTTCATAAATTTCTTTGTGAAGAAGTGTTTCGACGCCTTGCTGACGCAAAAAATTAATTAAAATGTCTGTCAATAACATAAACAATCGTAGGGGAGTAGAACTTAATTATAAAAATGACAATGCGTTTTTACTGAAGCAAATTTTACATTTATTGAACTTAATCATAACTAAAAGGCATTTTGTTAAGGTGAGGTTTTCTTTTTGAAAATTGTAAATAGCTTCAAAACATAAATATTTGCTGCTTGTCGCAGAAATGCCGTCTATGATTTAAATATCGGAAGAGACTTTATTTTCAGTCCCATTTTCATATTATTTAATATGTGGCTTATTACACAAATCATTTTCTTACATACAGCATTAGTATAAAATGTGCATATTTACTGGATAAATTAACTAAGAAAGGACGTCAACTGCAGCTGCATAACAATAAAAAAACGATATCAAGGCCGAACAGAAAAATACTTGCAAATGAGGGAAAAAGCAACTAATGCGTTTCTCATTTACTTTTAAGAACAATAAAATTGAACTTAAAAGGGGTCACTAAGTAAATATATAAAATCTAAAAATCCTTTAATTTTTTTAAAGTCTCAAAAATAAACCTGTTATTAAAAGAAATAAGACTAATTGTAAGAAAAGATATGTCAGAAAACTAAATTTAAATTTATCATGACCAATAAAAAATGATGAATGTTATTTTACATTACTGATTTTCATGTGCTTCCTTTTGATATATTTTAAAAAGTTTGTAGCATGGACACATTAACATACTTGCCTGTGCCAAATCTAAGACCGAATACTTTAAATCTATTAAAGTAAAATATTTGACTGTAAAAGCTAATGAACAAGAAAGTAAATTGGAAATTGAGTGTCATTAAAAAAAAATTGTAATGAATGTTTCTATACATAACTTGTTTGTGTGTGCTTTACGATCTCTTATATATTTTAGTATCCTGCTGAAGTGGAATGATATTACATGGAAACATTACTATGCTTGAGTATGGCAAGTTTTAAACTAAATATTTTAAGTCTAGTAAAATAAAATATTTCACTATATAACCCAATTTATAAAAACAAAATAATATTAGAATTTGAGGATCATTGAAAATAGAGTTACGATGAATGTTTCTTTGTAAAACTAATTTGTGTGGTGTGTTACAGCTTCTTTAAATTTTCTTTTCTTCGTGGGTTTCTTTATAAATAATTTTTGCTTCCGACTATTGTATGCGGTGTTGTTTTAACCAAGCGTGTTCGGCAATCCTTGTCTTTGACGTTGCCGAACCAATGATCGGAAGCAAAAATTATTCATAAAGAAATCTATTGAAAGAAAAGAAAATTTAAAGAATTGTAAACAACCAAAATGTATTTAGCAAGCTTAGTATCGATACTCCAAATATCTGGCAGCCGTTGCTAAAACGTGAAAAATCGGCCAAGCTACGGTGAACAATGGATAGTACATGAGTCGTATCTTTTAAAAAATAATTTTTTAGTTGGAGATACATCACTAATCGAAAAGTTGTGCATCAATTACCTAATACAGACAATAAAAGTCCAAGATGTAAGTGTTATTAAAACCATAACATTGTCTAACACTTTCAAGGAAACATATTCCAGTATGGCGTTTAGACGTGCTGTAGCAGACCGATATTATATGAAAACATTACCATTCCTGCCTGTGCCAGGTCCAAAAACAGAATATTTTAAGTCTATTAAAGTCAGATATTTTGCGCTAAAAGCCAATGAGTAGAAAATTAAATAAAAGAAATCGAGTGTTATTAACAAAAACGTTGTGATAAATATTTCCTACATAACTGATTTGTGTGTGCTCCACGACCTTCTACTATGTTCTAGCATGTCATTAAGACGTGCTGTAGCGCGGACATGATATTACATGAAAACATTACCATTCCTGTCTGTGCCAGTCTAAAACAAAATATTTTTAGTCTACTAAAGTAAAATATTTTGCGCTACAAGCCAATTAGTAAAAATTAAATTAGACAATGAGTGTCATTAACAAAAAAGTTGTGGTGAATATTTCCATACATAACTGATTGGTGTGTTTCACGACCTTCTACTATGTTCCAGCATGTCATTAGGATGTGCTGTAGCGGACTGATATTACAAGAAAACATTACCATGCTTACCTGTGACAGGTCTAAAACGGAATATTTTAAGTCTATTAAAGTAAAGTATTTTGCGCTACTAGCCAATGAATAGAAAATTAATTTAGAAATCGAGTGTCATTGAAATAAAAGTTGTGATGAATATTTCCATACCTAACAGATTTGTGTGTGCTCCACGATTTTCTACTATGTTCCAGCTTGTCATTAAGACGTGCTGTAGTGGACTGATATTACATGAAAACATTACCGTGCTTACCTGTGCAGGGTCTAAAAAAATATTTTAAGTCTATCGAAGTAAAATATTTTGCTTTATAAGCTAATGTATAAAAAATTAAATTAGACATCGTATGTCATTAAAAAAAATTCTTATTTAGGATCCTGCAATTAAAAGATTTGTAATTTGTTTATTTATTAAAACTTAAATATTACTAGAAACAAATATTACTTTTAAAAATTAAATAGTTTTGATTTTTTAATTTTACTTTATTTAGGATTGATTTATTAAAATATTATTACCTTTCATAAATATCTTAAACATGCACAACGTAACTAAAAAAAGTAGTCGAAATAAAAACGTATTATTTTTGTTCTAATTTAAAAAACATATAATCATTTTAAGTTTAGAAAACAATTATTAAAACGACATTAAAAAAAAAATTAGGAAAAAAAAACTTAAAAATCCTTGAAAATAGTTAATTTTGTTATTCTCTTATACTAAGTAAATACTAGGGTTATAAAAATAACAATACCAAGTAATTGCTTTGGCACATAATGGTTATCCAGCGTCTGGCAGAATGCCATCGTGCGATAAAAGCTGCAGGGAGTGGTAAGAGTTTCATTTGTGTAGCCGAAGAGATTACTTAGAAGATTGTCACCTGCTGGATATGCAATAATTTCTGCATTGCTGCATAGCGTAAAGTATATGACTGAAAGTATGGTTACACGATACAAAAAATAATATTTTGCAACTGCAAGCAACCATAGAAGCTAAAATTACTTATATTAAACAATCACTTTTCTTTACTTCTCTTCACAATCTAGCATTTTGTTAAAATGAAGGCTTTTAAATAATTCTTTACACAAAATTTTTGTTTTTTAACCAATTAATACAATTTTTTGTCATTTTGACCCCAAAAAAGTTAAAGGACATGGCACACATAACATGGGATTCTGGATCTCGAACAATTTTTTTAAATTTGAGTATGTTGTTTCTAAAATCAATAAAAACATCTTTTAAATGGGACATTTTTGTGCAGGCCTATAGGGTGGTCCAAAAAGTCACTGAAAAGTTTATGCTTAACTGTTTATTTATTCCAATATAAACACATAAAAAGAGTAAAATTTCGTCTAAATCCAACGGAATAATATTTTATATATTTGTTTAGAGTTAAAATATTTTGATTTGACATTTAACACATACAGGGTCTCCAGTATCGAATAAATAATATGAATTATGCCAACTTAAATGTTAATATTGTTATATACTTGTATTAATTTTAGAATTTATACATTTCTGACAGTTTGTTAAGGTAAATTTAAGTTAAAATATGTTGGTTTATTGTCCTAGATATACAGATATATCTAGAATTAAAGGTTTTTTCTTGGCTTGTTCTCACAAGATATTTTGTGACATATAAAGCGGTACATATTTTTAAAATCTGCACATTTTTCTGGCAATATTTTAACAAAGGTATAATAAAATAAGGATACTCATAACTAAAATAATTTTCGTATACACCTACAGGGTAAAGTATCTAGGTGGTTTCATTCACCATGTCTCCTGGATTTACTTATATTTTTAGGAAGGGTCGTTTTAAAATTGTTTGCCGCGCAAAAAAATGCTGGTGTAAAATTACTTATTATTAATTTAATATTGTAAAATAAGCTGGCTTTTTTAACTTGGAGCACAAGAAACTGACAGAAAAGTAAAAATTCTGAAGAATTATACAAATATATCATATAATTAACATATATTTATTTCATCGATACTGGATCACCCTGTATGTGTTAAATAGCAAATCACATTTTTTAACTTTAAGCAAGTATGTAAATTATTTTTTTGTTAGATTTAAATGATAAGTCAGACTTCTTAGGCGTTTAAATTACTATTAAGGAACAGGGAACCACTTCTCAGTGATTTTTTCGGGCCTCCCTGTAGGCCTGCACAGGAATGTCCTATGTAAAAGATGTTCCTATTGACATATAGAAAAACATACTCAAATTTAAAAAAAAAATCGTTGGAGAGCCAGAATCCCATGTTAGGTGTGCCATATCATTTAGTTACTTTATTAGTTACTTAATTATTTTAAGAACCAGCAATTATAGACGTATAGTGTTTTTTACATTTTCGATGCAGAATTGAATAAAGAGACAAAATTTGGCAAAATATACAGAGCATTCCTTTTAAAAAATGTACTTAACAATGAAAACCCTGTTTTCATTGTAAAGTACGACTTATCCTAAAAATATGGGTAAATCCAGGAGACATGGTGAATGAAACCTCCTAGATACTTCACCCTGTAGGTGTAGACGAAAATTATTTTAGTTATGGGTTGCCTAATTTTATTATACCTGTGTTAAAAAATTGGCAGAAAAATGTGCAGACTTTAAAACTATGTATCTCCATATATGTCACAAAATATCTTGTGGAAACAAATCAAGAAAACAATCTTTAATTTTAAATTTCTCTGTATATTTGGGACAATAAACCAAAATATTTTAGCTTAATAAACGGTCAAAAATGTATAAATTCTGAAAATATATACAAGTATATCACGATATAAACATTTTAATACATATTATTTATTTAAACTGGACCACCCTGTATGTGTTAAATGTTAAATAAAATTATTTTTACTCTAGACAAGAATATTAAATATTATTTCATTAAATTTAGACGATATTTTACTCTTTTTCTGTGTTTATATTGGAATTAATAAACAGTTTAGCTTCCACTTCTCAGCCACCCCCTAGGCCTGCACAAAAATGTCCCATTTAAAAGATAACACAGTCCAACAAAATAAAAAAAAAATTTTTGGTGCCGAAGAATTTACAACTGACTTTAAATAAGTTTGACGCGCTGATTTCAAAAATGTCTTCCAATTTTTCGTAGCAGCTCTAGTTTTTTGGTAATCGATTATACAGTATAAAAAAGCTAAAAATAATGACAAAATATTTTTACTGCTCAAAACCAAAATCTTGCGGCCGGCTAAATTCAAATTAAATTACCTTATTTAGGTACTTGAAATTCTCATGATCGTAAAAACCAAATTTCGGATACCTCCGACCTGGAATTTGGCTACCTGGGTTGTTACTTTATGTATACTTATACACTTCCACGGTTCATTTTACTGTTAGTCTTTATAAGTATTATAGTGAAATTGTGTTTTTCCAACAAATTTAGTATGTAAAACATGCGTTGAACTTTGCGGCAATTCGGCCCAATGGGAAAGAGGAACTGCGTAAAGTTTGGAGCACCAATAATTTGGAGAGAAGCAAAAAAACCATTACGATGATTGTTATTTTTGTAGTATTAATATTAAAGGCATTAATCGTAAGAATAAACAAAAATGGACATATCCTGACTTAGATTCAGCAAGAAGGCCAGTACCACATTCTGAAGAAATACCCATTCCAATATTCAGTAGTCTTCCTACACTCCCAGAAGATGACACAGAAACTTTAACGTCTGATGAAATTCAGCATTTGCAATCCGATAACGACAGTGATTTTCGAGCAGATGTCGGAAGTCCCCAACGTTTCAATCAACAAGAACTAAATGATCTTATTAGAGACCTAAATCTATCCAAGGAGGCTTCTGAATTACTTGCCTCTAGATTAAAAGAAAATAATCTACTAGATCCAGGTACTAACATTACATTTTACCGTAAAAGAGATAGAGACTTGCTGCCCTTTTTCTCTCAAGAAAATAACTTGGTTTTCTGTAACGATATAAGAGGCCTACTGGAAAAAATACACACCAGATGAATGGCGCCTTTTTATTGACAGTTCAAAGCGTAGTTTGAAATTTGGCCTTTTACACAACGGTAATAAATTTGGATCAATACCCATTGGTCATTCTACTACTTTAAAGAGGAATACCAAACAATATCACTAGTCCTGAAAAAAATTAAATATGAAGAACATCAGTGGGTGATTTGTGTGGATTTAAAAATGGTAAACTTTCTCCTTGGACAGCAAAGCGGATATACCAAATATCCTTGTTTTTTATGTCTTTGGGACAGCAGGGCAAAAAATCAGCATTGGGATAAAAAAGATTGGCCTTTGAGAAATGGCATAATTCAAGGAAAACAAAACGTAATCAACGAACCTTTAGTTGCAAGAGAAAAAATAATATTGCCACCTTTGCATATCAAGTTGGGGCTTATGAAGCAATTCGTTAAAGCTTTAGATTAAGATGGACAATGTTTTGGATACTTGTTACATGCATTTTCTGGAATAAGCACAGAAAAACTGAAAGCTGGAATATTTGATGGTCCTCAGATAAGACAGCTTGTTAAAGATCCAGAATTCATAAAATCGATGAACGAAGTTAAAATGAATGCTTGGTGTTCGTTTGTTGAAGTAATACAAAATTTTCTTGGAAATCATAAGGCAGAGAATTACATAGAACTAGTAGAAAATATGCTTTCAAAATTTAATTGTCTTGGCTGTAATATGAGCATTAAACTTCATTACCTCCACAGTCACTTAGATCGGTTTCCAGAAAACTTAGGCGACTTCAGTGAAGAACAGGGAGAAAGATTCCATCAGGATATTAAAACCATGGAAACTCGTTATCAAGGAAGATGGGATTGTCATATGATGGCCGACTATTGTTGGAGCCTCCAGCGAGATTGTTCTGAAGGCTCACATGCTAGAAAGGCGTATAAAAGAAAATTCTTTGGTGATGAGTAAGAAGTTGTATTTTTTGTGTTATTAGGTGCTTTTTCCTTTTTTTTTGTATGTGTATATATATTTTATGAATATAATGTAAATAAATAGCCTAATTAATACTTTTTGTTTTTTGTTGTTGGTAAAACTAATAGTAATAGTAATATCTTCAAATCTATAGAATTAAAAAAATGTCCCATTCTATAAGAGGCTATCTTAAAAACTAGAGCTGCTACGAAAAAAGGAAGATATTTCTGAAATCAGCGCATCCAAAAATATATAAATTCAGTTCTTACTTCTCCGGCACCAAAATGACTGTTGGGCTGTGTAATCCTATTGACCTAAAAAACAACATACTTAAATTTAAAAAAAAATGTTCAAGAGCCAGGATCCGATGTTATGTGTGCCAGTTTAGATAAAACTACGATACATCCAAAAGATTTCTTTTCCAGCACCGTTTAAACCAGATTGGACCAATTTGGTTAAAGTTAAAGTACATAAATTGCATATAATATTACTATTATTTTTAAATCAGAATTTTTAAAAAGTACATGTCTGGTATAACTTCAATCTAAAAATAAATGTTTTTTGCAATGCATTAAATATATGGTACAATATCCCGTAGGTAAAAATGGTTCTTCTCTTCCATCCGAAATAAATTGAAATTTATGTAAAAAAATCCTGTTAATATTATTTTTTTTTTAAATTTATAAGACTTAAAAAGTCCATATAATAATTAAATCTACTTTTTACAGAACTTTCTATACCCAAATCAAATGTAACAGGGCCAAAAATGCATTTGACATTAGACAAAAAGGATATTTTTAAAACCTTACCTAAAAAAAGTCTTGAGCAAGATTTTAAAATTAAATCACTGTCTAAAAGCGCTTTTGATGTAGTAGTTATTAACTTGGGAAAAGTCTACCCGTATTCCCTAATTTAATATTTCATCGACATAGTTTCAGTTAAGTGCTAAAGGCTATTAGGTAACATTCTAAAATCTTTAAAAGCAATTTTACGAACTCTAGAAAGTCAGAACATACGCGTGTCTAACAAACAGAACAAATTTCTATGAGCGATGAGAAGAAATATATTGGAATATTTCACTCATGTATAAATTTTCCCATAAGACACGTTAAAAATAAAAAAAAATTCAGCGGAAATTTCACCTTCCACTTACTTACAAACACAGAACAGTCGAACCTGTTTGTTTGTATTGTCAATTAGAAACGTCAAAATCAGTCAAAATGAGTCGATTTGGTCATGTACATGATGAACAAATAGATAAAGTAATTAAAAAAGCAATTTTAGTTATAGTTTTAATTATGTTGCATAAAACTGAAAATTGTATGACAAAAAAAAACATTTTAATAGTATTATACTGCCATTTTTCTCCATTCTATAAATGTTCTCCCTAAATACCGCTCGTGCATAAAAATTAACCAGATAATTTTTATTCAAGCTTGTTATACAAATTCCACTCGTTCTTCGAACTCGTAGAATTATAAATAACAAGCTTTTATGAAAATTATCGGTAATTTTTAGCACTCCTGGTATTACACCCGAATATTTTTTATATACAGGGTGAATCAGAATAACTTGATCCATACCCACAAAAATAATTTAAAAAATATGTTTTAAAACGACCTAATACTGAACATTTTTTTAAAAAGTATAATCAGTTGGGTTGGGTGAATTTTACACAACACCTGCTGAGTTTGTGATATCCCGAAAGGTTAAATGACCACCAGATCACACTACCAATATGCTTTAATATTTGACTGAGATTTAGGCAGTGTATATTTAAGTTTTGTGTTAAAATTTATTTTTATGGCGCTTTATCGTGTTTTTTTTTAATTGCGGAGTTTTAAAAAAATAAGCCTTACCGCACTGAGACAGTTGCTACATTACTTTGTTATGACTTTAAAAATAAAAAACCATAATGCTTGGTGCGCCAACATTGTATTCGCCTAGTAAAAATGCGTATGCATTTTTTTGAAGCTAAGAGTACAAAGCTAAAATTTTTCCTATTATATTAGAAAAAGAATGTTCTAACTTTTTTTTAGTATATTAAAATTAATTACTAAGCTAATGCTTCAGTATGTAAAAAAAAATTCTTGCGCCTTATTAATTTGTTAAATTACAGTGGATCCGCAAAGTAAAATATTTATTCCGGCCGTTTTAGTATAAGAGAAGCATAAGAAAGAACCAAAAATCAAAAAATACAAATCACTGATCAACCCAAAAAGCTAGTTACACTTGCAAAAAAGTTGTCAAAATTGAATGGATGGATTTTCATAAAGTAGTTAAAATAAGCAGAGCTTTACACAAAGTTATTATCAGCGTGATTTAGGGGTCGCTGATCACGAGTCCAAAGTCAAATTTGCAAAATTTAAGATAACGGGTTTAATATAGCGGACCAAATATCCAAAACTAGTTTGATTGACGCCAAAGTTAATAGGTTAATTATATTAGGCTAGTTTGGCAATTACAAAGTTCATCTGAAAACATTTGGAAATATTAAAACAGATAGGTATATAAAGGTATATACATTATTATGTGTTTGTACTCTTATTTTTCGCTACTGGGTGTGTAAGATAAAGCAAAAAATATAAGCAAGTTGCATACAACATCACCGTTAGTGAAAACTAGCCTCCCATTAGTTTATGGATATGTGAAATTCAAATGAGTTATTTTGCCAATTCCAAATAGGTGACATACAGCAAGACTAAAAACGTCATTTTATAGAGGAAAAGCAGTATTTTTACTCAAAGTACAACAAAAAAATTCTTGAGGGAATAAAGATACTTTGTATTTCGTGCAAATTTTTATTCAAAACAATCCTAGCAGAGCGCTTTCGGTATAACCATCATCAGTGCTATCTACAAGCAAGAAATAAACTTTAAAAGTAAATTGAAGAACTGTTTAAATATTTTAAAAAGGAAATTGTCAAAAATTTTTAATTTAATGAATTCTCCAATTTTTAAATTTATTTTTAAGGAAAATTGAAACATTACATATAGTAAATCTAGATGAAGTAGTAAATTTAGTAAACTTGGTATGGAAAGAAAGAAATAAGCAAAAGACAAGTTCAAAACGTCAAGCTGAAGTCGTAGAAATTTGAGCAAACAAAACATGTAGTAGGACCTTAGTAAACTATCACATTATTACATAAAATAAAATAAAACTCTATTTAATAATGTGGTAGTTTACTAAAGGTATACTACATGTTTTTTTGCTCAAATTGCTACGACTCCAGCTTGACGACGAGTAAGTTTTGAACCTTTCTTTTGCTTATTCCGTTCTTTCCATACTAAGTTTACTAAATTTTCTACTTCATCTAGATTTACTATATGTAATGTTTCAATTAAACTTAAAAATAAATTTAAATATTACAGAATTCATTAAATTAATTTTTTTTGCCAATTTCCTTTCTTAAAATATTTAAACAGTTCCTCAATTTATTTTTAAAGTTTATTTCTTGCTTGTAGATAGCACTGATGATGGTTATACCGAAAGCGCTCTGCTAAGATTGTTTTGAATAAAAATTTGCACGAAATACAAAGTCTCTCCATTTCCTAAAATCTAACGTGCACACAGCCACATCCAAGTTTTAAAAATTCTTGAGCCTTTTTGTAATATATAATAACAAAAAAGGTACATTTTCTAAGGGGAACAGAGGGTCCTTAATAAAACAAAAATAAAAAATTCTGGTAGGTACGACTACTAGGGTTAGTTGTTTTAAAATTACGAGGCCTCCAAATTTATTTATTATGTTGCAGTTTAAGTAACTTATTTTCGCCACTCGGTGTGTAAGAAGCTGCAAAAAATGTAAGCATAATATAATGGTTTTTTTTTGTGTAATAAAAACTCTTAATTTATTTTAAATGAAACTGTTAGATTGGTACACTATTTAATTTAACACTTTTTAATTTAATACCCGACTTATAGAAGTTGATTACATCAAATATTTGTTCACAGTATAATGTCACAGTAGTTTTTTTTTACGAAATCAAAGGGAGAACCTATATTATCTATGTATTGACAACACTATGACAAACCGTGATATATTGTTAAACTGGCTACAAAGATCTTTTTCTCTTATTTTACTTTACTTTTTTGTTCTTTGAATTTCTTGCCATTTGGTAAAAAACCTAAAGAACACATTTTATTAAGTGAATTCATAATATACAAATACATACATTTCTAGTTACCATTTTTTGACACTTATTTTTAATTATTTAACTATTTCGTCAACTTTTTTATAACCAGAAGTAAATAATTATTTTTATTTCTTCACAAAATGGATGTCAACATAACTATTTAGGTAGAATACTTAAGAGTGAGATGAAAATCATTAATCTTATTATCATGTGTGAATATTCTGATTTTTTTGCTACTGCATATCAGAAAACAAAACCGCTTTCCCCAGTAAGATCAGTGTTCTCTGTACAGACATTCCAAAAAGAAGGTGAAAGAAAATATATTCTTTAATAAAAACATGTATCACTGATGTCGATAACTTTCCATCTAGTAAATAATATTTTAAAAAATATATTTTCCTTGTTATAATTTTTAAAAGTTTTGTTAAAAGGGATATTATTTGCCTAATGCAAAAAAGGCTTAAAACAGTAAACGGCGAGTAAATGCCCTTAAAAAAATTCGCCTACATTTATGCAATAAAATAGGATTTAAATATAAAATATTTTCTGTGTACCGGAATGCTTGAGTATAATAAAGGCCCCGGGGTAATTAAAAAGCGGAAGCGTTATCAAATTTTAAATGCTTTTTAATTTGTTTTTTACTGCTATAAAAGCCACTCAGCCTCGACTACCTAAACAGTCTTTAAAGCAGGTTTTGGTTAACTAAGTGTAAAATTATAAATTACCAAATATGCCCAAACACAAATTAGAGTAAGCCTCGCTTTCCGTTGCTGTAGACCAAAGTCCGTTATAAATTAATGTACAGTATTTTCATTTATATTTTAACGTCCAACTAAAAATGTTCTTAAAATAATATATATATATATATATTATATATATATATATATAAATATATATATATATATATATATATATATATATATATATATATATATATATATATATATATATATGTTTATAATAAAATTTATTACTTTTTATGCTATCTTTAAAACCTATGGGAGTAAACAAAGCAACATTGGATAGTTAAAAAAAGGCATCAGTTATGTTTTTACTATAAAACACCCCGTTTATTTGTGTCTACTAAAATATATTTTTTTCAAATTAAAAAAAATATATTAAATTTTCTGATATTAAGCTTAGCAGGTTTTAATATACCTATTAAAAAACTTATTAGAACTAAGAGGTCTAGGTTGCCAAAACAAATACTTACTATTGTTTAACCTGTATTTTGATTATGTATTGAAATATACTAAACTTCGGATATTTAAAAACCTCTCCTTTTTTAAAAGCCTTTAATTATTAGGTTGTTGAAATTTACAGGCAGAAACAGATAAATTAATGCGAATACATAATATATAAAAACAATATTAATAGTAACAAGAAACCATTGTTATAATAATTAAAAAAAAAAAAAAACTTTAAGTTTTCTATATTTTTACATATCCACGCTAGGCATTGAAAAATATTTTGTCCTAATTTATTATTAATTGTGTTACATATGTATTACCTGGATATTAAATATCGGTATAAAATAAATTCCCCACACTAAAAAGAAACCGCATAACTTCAAATCACAAACCGTGGTTTTCTAAATCATGTGACAAAGACAGACTTTTAAAAATTCAAGCTCACAAAAAGTTTCTTCAAAACCCCAGTCCCGAAAATCGACAGGCTAGCATCGAAGCAAGAAATCAATATAATCAGACCATCTCAGAAGCAAAAGACCGGTTTAACAATCGAATAAAAGATAAAGTTCTCTTTTGCTCAAATTGGCAGTAAAGCTTTCTGGTCCTTTGCCAAAAATATTAGTCAGAACTTTTGCACAAATTCTTTTCCACCCCTAATCTCTGAAGACGGAATTGTCTCTACCTCCAAAGGAAAAGCCGAACTATTTGCCAAACAATTTGCTACCAATTCTACGCTTGATCCTCCTATTAATCTTCCTCTTCCAACGTTGTCCCTGTTTCTCATAAAATGTCCGATATCATTTTTAAAGTCAAACAGATCAAGCGTATTCTTTCTTCTCTTAATACTAAAAAATCGTCTGGGCTGGATGGCATACCAGCAATCGTCTTAAGATGTGTCCCGAGCTTGCACCCATCTTAACTCGCCTCTTCGAATCTCTTACGACACGGGCATTTTCCGGAGAGTTGGAAAGCTGCACGTGTGCAACCTGTCCCAAAGGGATCCAAAAGTCTCCTTCTAACTATAGACCTATATCTCTCTTCAGTTGTTTGAAAGTAATGGAAAAATTCATTAATTCCCAAATCCTAAAGTACCTGAAAACATAAGATTACATGATAGACAATATGGATTCCGTCACAGTAGATCCACAGCTGATCTTCTTTCCTTTGTCTCACACAACTGGAACAAGTCCCTTGAGTTTCTTGGTGAATCCCAGATCGTTGCTCTTGACATATCCAAAGCTTTCGATCAGGTCTGGCATGATGGGCTTCTTAACAAACTTCCTTCTTACGGTCTTCCACCTAAGCTTTGCTCTTGGCTTTCCAGTTTCCTTTCTAATCGACGTATATCAGTTAGTGTAGATGGTCATTCCTCCAGCTTCTACCAAATTAATGCTGGGGTGCCCCAGGGCTCAGTGCTGGCACCCACGCTGTTTCTTCTACACATTAACGATCTTCTCTCTTCCACAATTAATCCCATTCATAGTTTTGCTGACGATAGTACCCTCCACTCTAGTATTCAATTTCTTAAGCCACCGTGTAATTCTGATTTCGAAAACAAGCGCAGGTCAATGCAGATATCTCTTTCACAAGACCTCAAACTTATCTTGGATTGGGGCGCCAAAAATCTAGTTCAGTTTAATGCCTCGAAAACACAGTCATGTTCGCTGTCGCGAAAAAAGTCTGCAAATGCTCATCCCTTACATATGAGCAGCCGTTCTGGAACAAAGAGTCGTTTAATCTTGTGGCGTTACTTGAGAATAACCTTAACTGGCACAAACATATTATATCCATAGCTTCGGCAGCTTCAAAAAAGATTGGATTCCTTTTCCGAGCCAGAAAATATTTCTCTTCTTCCAATCTGTACACTCTGTATGTATCCCAAATCAGACCCTCTTTAGAATATTGTTCTCATGTCTGGGGAATGGCGTCCCCTACAACACTTAGCATTCTGGACTCCATTCAAAGAAGAGCTGTTCGTCTTATTAATGATCCAACGCTCTCAGAAAGGCTTCCTCTTCTTGCCCACCGTCGAGCTGTAGGGGATCTGTCGCTCTTCTATAGGTATTTTCACGGCTTTTGCTCAGAGGAATTGGCCAGTATAATTCCTACTCTGGCAGCTCCCAACAGAGCAACACGTAGTGCAACTTTTATGCATCCTTCTACAGTTCAGTTAGAGAGACCCCGAACTTCCCGCTTTCTTCGTTCCTTCATTCCTAGAGTGTCAAGACTGTGGAACCTGCTGCCCGCAGAAGTTTTTCCTTCTCCTCCCAATCTCCAAAAATTTAAGTCACGTGTGAACAAACTCCCTCTCACCACACTAAAGACACCCACGGTACGTTAGTGCTTAGGCATCAGCCTTCGTGGACTGTCCCAATATAAAAAAAAATAAAATAAAAGGGTGCATTTTCGTCTTAGTTATAAAAAATTTAGCCATTTATGTCAACTTTCACTTCAATATTTACCTGATTTTATCTCACACTGCTTTAATTTTGTCTACTGAGTGTAATAAAACTTTGGGCAAAATTTTATGAGAAATTTACAAAAACTAGAAAAATGGAACTTTTTATGTTTGGTTAACTTCCGTCTGAACAAGTTTAAAAAACGTTTTGAAAATAAACACTGTGATTTAAATAATTGGATTTTTTCTGCATTACATTTTTAATATAGGTGTCCAATTTTAGAACCGGGTTTTGTTGGTTCGCTGAAATTTTTTATTTTTGAACTTTATCCTAAGAAGATAATTAAAAAAAATATATTAATTAAACCAATATTAAAACCAAAACGACTGAGACAACTTTACCATAAAAAAATATTAAACTTTTATTAAAATGGGTTGCTTTTACAACTCCAATACAAATACTTATAAAACCGATTTTTTTAAGCTTTATTAACGGGTCATTTTAATAAAAAAATATGTTTATTTTAAAAGTAACTAAAGCTAAATAGGTTAAAAAAAAGTAATAAGCCATCAACTTAATTACATTATTTCAGAACTTGTTTTTTTGACTATTTCTACGTCACTAGATTTTTTATTATTTATAGCAAAAAAACACTGTGTCTAATATTTTTGTAAGGGAAATTCTAAATTTAAATTCGGTATTATAAATTAAAAAAAGCTACGACTGGCTGTAAAACATTAGAAGTCATTGTACAAAATCCACGAGGGTGACCTAAAAAAAGAACAAACTAATAACCGGGATGTGCTCTTTTTTATTTTAGTATATCAGTTTTTTTGTTGATCTACTAATAAGAGAAAAATTGTTAAGCTCGTATTAACCAATTAATTTATTATAATTCAATATTTAATAATTTTCAATTTGTTTTAATTTAATTATAAATCATAAATGAATTAAACTAAGACAAATAACTTTTCTTATTTGCAATAGAAATAAATAAAGAAATAGGACACAGTCAATAACTGAGTGCATACTTTCGCTATTTCTTAAAGATCACACACTCGGTTTTATAGGGTTTATTCCAATTCTCCACGCGCTTTCTTAGACATCAAATGCTAAGTTTCTGGAAACTGTAATATCTGATTCAAGTGTAGAATTTCCCCAGAGAAATATCTGACACGGAGCTTTTTTATTCCATAGATATTAAGGAAATCTTGTGACTTAAAAGACTAAGTAATTTTTTTTACAAATTTGGATATAATACCCCATATATATATATATATATATAAATATATATATATATATATATATATATATAAATATAAGGGTTCAAGAGAGCATGCAGGGGATCTCGGGAAAGGGATACAAGTCGGTTAAATTGTTCCTTTTGGTGCCTAACCACATTCCAATTATAAAGAAAATCCGAATCTTGGAAAAAACCTTTTATTTGTTTTAATTTTTTCTGACGTTTTTAAAGAGATATGGAAAAAAGACACTTTTTTATGGCCACTTTTGTTTTACAAAACAGCGTTGAGAGATTTTGAGATTTGCTTAAACCATCATCAAATTTTTTTAAATGCGGCACTCAATTGTTTATTGCATTTTTTGAAGCAGTTATAATCCCAATTACAATTATGTATAACACTTAATATTTTTCTTTAAATAAACATTTTTCCATAAGAGACAATGAGTAAGACAAGGAACGCACACTTTTTATGGGGGCGTTTATATTTTTAATAATATTAATTTATACATTTTTAATTATAATAAATTAAAAAATAAAAAAAAAATTTATTTAAAAAATAAATTATATGGTTAAAAAAAAATTAAAAAAAATCTAACCTTTTTTAACTAAAACCATAAAAATTTTTTTTTTATATTTTTAAATAATAAAAAAAATAAAAAAAATAAATTTTTTTTTTATATTAATATAATTTTAAATTTTAATATTTTAATAAATAATTTAAAATTAAATTTATTTTATTTTAATATATCATAATTAAAATAAAAATAAAATTTTAAAATTAAATATATAATTAAAATAATAATAAAATAAAAAAAAAAAAAAATATAAATTTAATTATATAATAAATATTATTTAATATTAATATAAAAATATATATTATTATATATTAAAACGGGTTTTAAAAAACATATTTTGTAAAGAACGCTACTCTTATAATATGGAATATACCTTATGTAAATTTTTTTTTCTACTCCTATATTAGTAAGAACCTAATTACACACCGTCTACTTTATCAGTAAATCTTTTAATTACAAACACTATACTGTAAGAAGCCAAACTGTGGAAAAGGGCAGTTACGTAATATATATATATATATATATATATATATATATATATATATATATATATATATATATATATATATATATATATATATATATATTTTATATATATATATATATATATATATATATATATATATATATATATATATATATATTAACGTAACAGTTCCACAATCGCATTAGCTCGAGCCCCCAAAATCTTGAAAACTTTCAATAGATTTTACGTAAAGCTGGTATGAAACAAATAGGATCGCCTTGACAACGCAAATGTTTGTATTATTATTTGTATTGTTACTTAAAGTTTACATAATTTCTGCTTTTTATTTATAAAAAAACTAAACATAAAGTCATAGAAAAAGTATAGTACACAACTCGAGTGGGTCATTACACACTTCGAATTACGGTACTCGCCTCACGCTCGTACCGTAATTTTCGAAATCGTGTGTAATGGGCTTTACACTCTCGGTATGTAATATACTATTTTCTACTCCTATTTAGTAAGAACCTAATTACACACCGTCTACTTTATCAGTAAATCTCTAATTACAAACACTATACTGTAAGAAGCCAAACTGTGCGTAAGGGCAGTTACGTAATATATATATTACGTAACAGTTCCACAATCGCATTAGCCGCGAGCCCCCAAAATCTTGAAAACTTTCAATAGATTTTACGTAAAGCTGGCTATGAAACAAATAGCATCGCCTTGACAACGCAAATGTTTGTATTATTATTTGTATTGTTACTTAAAGTTTACATAATCTTCTGCTTTTATTTATAAAAAAACTAAACATAAAGTCGTAGAAAAAGTATAGTACACAACTCGAGTGGTAAGCCCATTACACACTCTTTCGAATTACGTAATTTTCGAAATCGTGTGTAATGGGCTTCTTACCACTCTCGGTATGTAATATACTATTTTGTCACGCCTGGCTTTATATTGCATCCTTTTAGAGGAGAATTATGTTGACGAATCCCGAATAGGATTTGTTTACACGTTAAATAGAATTTTACACAGTAAAAGCAATCTAATTACAACCGTTGATTTGATTTGGTCTATCACAAGCAATAATAAAAGTATCCACGTGTCCAAATGAAACTAGGTCAAAGCTGTTGTGCAGAAACTTATGTAAATAATTTAATTACGCCATGACAAGGAAGCTATTCTGGATTATGGAAGGATATTTTTATTTTAAGATTACTAACAAAAACCTGAACAATAAAATAATGTCATAAATTATTATGATACCTGCACAATTTATATTTCATTTTTACCTAAAGGATAAGTGTAAGGAGTATTGCCTTTTATTTGTTGATTCCTACAGATACAAATATTTTATTTTTAATGTACCTCAATTAAAAATAATAGGGATAGTTAAGTACGTATGTTTCGGCAATTAAAAAGACAACTCTTTTTTACCATTTGTTGTTAAACAATGCAAGCTTGTAAACCATCTTAAGAAAAACAACAAACCTACATTGGGTCAGACCAACAAAATAAATTAGCAAATAAGGTTTTCAATATGGCACTCCCTTGATTGCGTTATAAATAAACACGTACTATAGTAGAAAATGGCTCGAAATGCACGAAAGCAACAAAAAATTTACCTATACTAGGCCTATTTACTAACATTTTCTATTTTACACCATGGAGCCGTGTTAATAACCCAGCCATATGTCATCGGCAATGCCTGCTTTCATGTCTGACTTTTTGTAATTTGTGCTAATATCAAGATGCAAATGTAGAATACCAGATATACAAAAATATGACATTTATGCACTTTCATTTTAACACTATTCCCGTCTTGCCGTCGTAACATTTCCTGGGATGTGGACTGCCAGCTGTCTCTTCATCTTTTTGGTGGTCTTCCGGGTGAGCGGTTGCCTGTTGGTGTTTTTTCTAGTGCTATGCGGGGTAGTCTATCTTCGTCCATCCTTTTGACTTGGCTATACCATTCTCTTCTTCTTTGTCCTCCCCATCTTAATATGTCCTGTACGCCGTATTGTTCTCTTATGTCCGTATTTCTTACATGGTCTTTTCTGGTTTTGCCAGCCATCCTTTCTGCCACGCGTAGCATGCTTTTGGTTTTGTTGATGTTTTCTCGCGCTTCTATTGCGTACGCCATGACGGGTCTTATGCATGCTTTGTATATCCTAATCTTGCTATCCATTCGCATGTATTGGTTGGCCCATACAATTTCTCTTATGCAGCTTGATATTACTGCTGCATTGTTAATTTGGTCTCTTAGGTCATTTGTTGGATCGTGGCTGCTGGACATATCCATGCCGAGGTATTTAAATTGCAATTTCGTGTGTTTCTTCGGCATCGTAAAGTCTTCCAAAGTATTCCTACTCCGTTTCTATAGCGACCCCTTTGCTTTGTACAAACTCATTCACCGGCTTCTTTCTATTCTTTAACATCTCCCATACTTTCTTTTGGGCACCGTATATGTCATGATCCAAATCACTTGTAAATTTGATCCAGTGTTCTCTTTTGATAGCTTTAATTCATGAATTAACTCTGTTTCTAGTTTGTGTGTGGTCTGCGTGTTGCTGGGGGGTAACAGTATCCGCTTAATAAATTCTCCATAACTAGGGAATAAAATAGGCCATTATTTAATGTGTATCATGATCGGTCAAGCGTATAATTAAGTGTTCATTTGACCAAATCGAATTAAACCGAAGCGGCGGCTAGTTTAAATAAATTTTATTGATTCAATTATTATTTAAATTTCTCTTAAATTATTATTTAATATACTTCAAAACCCTTTACTCATTCTGCATGTTGGTTTTTGGTAATGCCATGAAATCTTAAGCCCTAAAGTACCTTAAGAGGGTGTTTGGGGAAGAAAGGGTCTATAATTTTCCTTGATTTACCTGTATATTAATTATCAGCAATAAACAAATAAATCCTTATTTTATATATCTTATATATTTTAAAACGTTTTACTTTAAACGTGGACGTTGGCCAGCTAAAAAGCAAAAATGTTAAATGAAGTGAGCTAAATTTAACACTAATAAGAAATAAACACTAATTTTATTAGTATACTCTACAGGTATTATGGCATATTTTATTTTATTGACAAAAATTACATACACAAACACAAATAAAAATTTTAAATAATTGTTATCGTAAATAAAATCAAATCGTTTAATATATTTGTTAAGCGCTTTGAGTCGAGATTCTGTGTCAAGCATCTACCATTGTGGTCAAAAGTTAATTTTCAACGGCATTTAAACATATTGTTTGGGTTCATCAGTATGTTCATAACCGAATATTCCTTTTTTTTTTTTTTTAAATAAGACCTAATCTCGTAATTACTTTCTCCACAAACAATTGAGAATCTGCAACGTTAGTAAGGTATCAAGGGCGGTTCTGGCCCACGGTTCGTGACATAACTCAATTTTATAAAAATTGCTGCTACTACGCCGCAGCTGCTGCGCATGCGTCGCCGTAGTCATAATACAGTTCACCGACGTTTTCCAGATGGCGCTGGTAGTCGGTAGATCTGTATGCTTGATAAGTCGCTTCTGCCGCGCATGCTAAAAAGATGTGGTGGTTTGGTGTAAGTTCCAATTTCGTCCACCGACGTTTTGTAGATGGCGCTAGTAGTCGGTATATCCGTGCGCTTGATAAGGCGTTACTGTCGTGCTTTCGCTAAAAGCATGTGGCGTCTGCTGTAAGTTTCAATTTCGTCCAGCGACGTTTTGTAGATGGCGTTAAAAGTCGGTAGATCCGTGCGCTTGATAAGGTGTTTCTGTTGCGCGCTCAAAAAACCACGTAGTGGTGATTTTTTGAGCGGTGGGGTCTTGGTACTTGGTACCTGGTACATATACCTTAATATTGGATATTGTGACCTAGTTTCTGTCCTGTATACCTAGTAGTAAATGGCAGCTGTCACCTGTCAAATTTTTACCTGTCAATATGTCAAAAACTACGTGACTTACGAAATTTAGCTTACGTGGTAAGGTCTACGTTAAGGTCCTACGCATGCGTGAAAAAATTGTGACTATAACCTGTCAACCGTCATAACTCAGGAACCACACCACTTGGGAAATTTCTGATGGCGTCATTGTAGCTTAAAAAAAGGTACATGTTAACCAGACTAGTTTTATCTCGGTATACACTTAATGATGGCTGAACTACTAAATAAATTTGAAGCTTAAAGTTACTTAGTGTTTCTGTGTATTTGAATTTACCTGACCTGACTCAGCAACAATACACTAAAAATTAAAGTAATTATTAAAAAAAGATTTTCTTTACCAACATATATGATAAAGGTACTTTATTTATACTAATTTTTAATTTAGGTTGGAATACTAAAACTTATATTGATTTTAATAATTCTATAAACCCAGATTAAAATTATGACATCTTAAAACAACTTTGTTGGCTTTGAATTTTCAGAAATTTTCCAACCAGTAACTTGCAGTTTAACAAAAATTCATTTCACTTGCAATTTAAGTGTTTAAAGATAGATAGTGGTCTATAAAGCAAAATATGTCCCTTGGTACTACGATACAATAAATGTGAAAAATAATCATGTTTAGGATTGTATTACGCCAATTTAAATTGGATTTTTTTAAATTTAATCATATTGTTAAGATCATTGACAACAAAGCACCTACTTTCTTTCAAGCTATCCAAGCAATAAATATATTAGTATCATTTATAATTTGGTTAAACTTATTGAAACAACTTAAAGTTCTAAATATTACACAGAAAAATACTTGGCGTAGCCAAATAAAAAAACTCTCTGGAGCCAAATATACTACAATAAGTGAATATTTTTACAATATAATAAAAGCAATTGTCTAATTTACCACTCAAATTATTTACAAAAATAATTTTGTTCTTCTGACACAATTTTGTCTCATTTAAATTAAATTTAATTTAGTTAAGTTTAATAACCAATTAGTAATTCACAGAAAGTCTTTGTTTTCTACATAATTTTAGTTATAAAATTTAGCAACATACTTAATTACTTTTTTAAAAAAATATATTATTTTAAAAAATGGGTTGTATTTTGCTGGACCCAAATATAATCTTTGATAATTGATATATTTTGATTAACCTTTAAAACCAATATTGGTTAGAATTAATAAGTAACTTAACTGCTTTACAACTTGTGGCTACCCTCAGCATAAAATATTTGACAAGGACACTTCATATCTTGTCTGGGTAGCACTGCCACACCAATCACTATGCAACGCCAACCTCATTGCTTTTAATTTCTTTGCAGAGTTCTTTTTTAAGTTTTTTTAATATGTTTATTTAATTTTGAATGCTGAAATCCCGAACTAAATTATTATTTGACAAATAATTAACATTTAAGTTATACCATGTTGCCAAGAGTGTTTATTTTTACCTCTTTGTTAAATTTAACCCATTGTTAAGTCCATTGCTAACTTTAACAACGCGTTCATCACTCGGACGTAAATATTTTAAAATATGTTTGAAAAATTTGTCCTATTAAATAAGTTTAAATTTAGAACATTTTTAATAAAATACGGTCATTTTAGGAAAAAAAAAGTTTTGTAAAAGTTTTATTTAATAAAAATTATGAAGTAGAGCCTTGGCTAAGTTATATAAAAGTTATGAGCTTACTGACACGTAAGAAAATATAGAATGAAGAAAACTCTAACATACTGACAGAGACACAGGCGGACATAAAGAAATAAGAAAAAATTTACGAAATGAGAGCTATACAATCCTGTGTTAATAATAATAAACAAATTTTCTGTTACGTGTGCATAGTAGAAATACAAAATTAAAGTTATTTTCGAAAATGCATCTAAAACATATCTGAAAATATCTTAAAAATATTAAATAATTTACTGTATTAAATTCATACAAACTTCAAAAACAGATCCAAAGAAAATGGCAGACATAAACATATATTTTCGTTAAATAATGTAAAATACCCATTGAAAATATATCTTATACTCTTACAAAGAAGTAAAATATGCTGACACAAACAAGAATATACCTTACGAGAGTAAAATGGTTTTCCAGCAGAATCTAGAGCAAATTTTATTAAAAGAAAAATCTCGTTAAACCATTTTGGAATGCAAGCGTTTTCCTTATTAAATTTTGTAATATTTAGGATATTTCATTTCTCTAATATAAAATATTAATATTTTTCCTAGCAGATAAAGGATCTAATTACTCGCCTAAAATATTAAATATTTAGGGGTTTATAAAAGATTTTCTAAAAATAGTTAAATTGTAAAATTACTTTTATAATATGATTCTACCGAAAAGCATATTAAGGAAATTTTGTCTGCGTTTCTTTGTTTCTTCTTTCAAAAGTTATAAAATCATGGCATTTGAACTAACTTGTATTTAATTAAAAAAAAGTGGCAAAAGGAAAACAAATAGTTCGAACCAGCTCAATTTGCATATCATTATAAATCTAGGTTTTATTAGTCCAAAGATGGGTCTGCAGATTATTATTTTAAAAAATTATAAGATTATAAATTTTAATAATACTCATATTATGATTTTGTAACAAAAATCGCAAGGAAAACATTTTTTAAAGTATTATACTAAGACAATAGAGAAGATAAATAATTATTTTTTCATAAATAAAAAAAATGTTGACTTAAAGATTTTACCTTTGAAAGATAATTCTTTTTTTTTTTAATTTGACTCTTTTTACAAATGCTTTTTTTTATAGGAAATAAACAGTGATTTTTAAATGTTCTTCAAAATATCATTTTATTTGTATAAGATGTATTTTATCGGTATAATTCCTAAGTTAAGACTAAACGCATGCCATTAGGAATAAAGTTTTATTTTATTTAAAATAAACATATTTTTAACAGAAATAAAAGTGGAAACTACATAGTGCAATATTTAACTGCAGTTAAACAAAATGCCTAAAGCAGATTATTTTACCAATTGTACGATTTTTTTTTTGGCACTAAATATAAAAGTTTCTGTTGGCAAAATGACTGGATAAAACCTTACTTCTTAAATTTTTTAAACGCCCAATAATTTAAAATGACATTTTTAGAAGTTAATTGCAGTTTGGTTTTTATTTTTTTTTACGCATTACATATTGATTGGTGACGGTGTTTTTATTGTTTAAAAACTAGTAGGATTGAAGTTACTAATAATTTTCGGCTAAATGTTCGAAATATTTTATTATGTAATTGGTAAAGTAATATAAGAGTTTCAGGAAAATTTGCATGGGAAATTTTAGTTCTAATGCATGAGCAAATTGCACTTATGTGATCTTTACTTCTGTTATTTTCAAATAAAAGTACCGATTATTTAATAATAATAAACTGGTTTTATTTTATATGTCACAAGTAAAAATTGAATTATGCTTGTCTTTCAAAAAATCTCTTATTTCATATAACTCCTCGGAGATAAAAAAATATTTTTACCTCTGGGAATATTTATATGCATTTTGTTTTCTTTTATTCGGAAAATACACATTTACAAACATTTTGTTTGCACTGGTATGCTTTCTATTGGTGTTAAACATTTGCACCTATTTATTTTTATACCCTTATAAAAGTTATCATACGACCTAGACTAAAAAGCAAAAGTACTAAAATTTGTTAACTATTTGAGTACGATTTATGAAATATGAAACTAAACGCAAATTTTAATAAAACGGCAAGTAGTAAGTTGGTCTCCAAATTTACAGTGTTGTTATCTTGATCTGCATGTACGATATTAGAGCATATATCTTAAAAGTATATGTGCTCTCTTGAGTCCCCAGCAATCACGGGCTGCAGGACATATCCATGCCGAGGTATTTAAATTGCATCACCTGCTCTATGGGCTTATCTTTAATTACGAGCTTACATCTGAGTGGTTTTTAAGCGATGGTCATGCATTTTGTTTTTTTTTTGATAGATATGCTTATGTTAGTTGTCGACTTACTTGGTAGAATTTAAAGAGCTGCCTCTGCAGGTCATTCTCCGTTTCTGCGAATATTGCGGCATCGTTGGCATAGCATACCATGCTATTACTACACACACTTACTACACCTATTATTCATTCTGTATCCCATGTTTAGGGTTTCCACTTCTTCTAATGATTTTGTCCATGAGAAGATTAAATAGGAATAGAATAAGGCTGCCTTATTGTCTGACTCTTTCTGGTGTTGGTATGCTCTTCGTAGTATGTTGTTCTGCTTTAATTTGAGTTGAGTTGGCGATATTGAGAGTAGAGATTACCTTAACTATGTTGGCTGGTGTTTCTTTTTCCATTAAAATTTTGATGACGTCGCCTAGCAGATGAATGCCGCTGTGTTATATTCTATGGCCTTTTCTTTTATTTGTTTGGTTATGATTATGGCGTCGGTTGTCGATCTACTCTTTCTGAGTCCTTGTTGTTTTTTCCTGTTTGTTATGTGTTTCTCTAGTCTATCCTTTAGCAGTCCTGTAAACAGCTTCATTGTTGTGTTAATAAGGTTATTCTTTGTAGTTTTCGGGAGATGTTTTCTGTCCTTCTTTTGGTGTTAAGCATTTGCACCTATTTATTTTTATACCCTTATAAAAGTAATCATACGACCCAGACTAAAAAGCAAAAATACTAAAATTTGTTAATTATCCGAGTACGATTTATGAAATATAAAACTAAACGCAAATTTTAATAAAACGGCAAGTAATAAGTTGTCTCCAATTTTCAGTGTAGTTATCTTGATCTGCATGTACGATATTAGAGCATATATCTTAAAAGTATATGTGCTCTCTTGAGTCCCCAGCAATCACGGGTATAAAAGCTGACTAAAGCGGCAAAGGTGGCAATTAAATGGGGTTTATTTTTTTGCCTAATAAAAAAATAAGATATTGGCTCATGTTGATGTTTCAATAGAATATTTAGGTGGACGCTGGTAAGCCGCAAGACTTTTACAAAAGTTAAAATATTTAAATCGAGAACAATATTAGGTGTTAATACAGTACGGTTTTTAAAATGCCTTCGGCCTAGCCGTTCCAGAATTACAAGCGGTTAAAAGTTAGCGCACATATTTTACAAATAAATAATAAATAATTTAATGCAAATGAACTTAAACTTTTTTGCTAATTTTATTCGACAAGCAATTTTATCGCTCCAAAAAATGTAAAATATTATTTGTATCATATTTTTTTTGTAATATATTTTAAATCTTATTATTTAACGGGAAAATATTACTAACATTTTAGTTTATTTAGTCTGGAATGACTAGGCCGATATTCATAAACAAAGTGTTAAGTACAGAATTAAAGGGACCTTAAAACGAGGTGCTACATGATCTCCTTTCCATGTGGAAAAAAGCTGATAGTCCCCTTTTGGCTCTAGGCCACGTAACCACAATAATTTTTATGCCAGAAAGTAGTTTTAATGATATCCTTTTACCTAAATTTTACCCGTCCTCGATATCTTGTTCCGTTAAAATCTTAAAAGGAGGAGAGGACATTTAAAAACCGCATCGTATATTATTTATAGATAATATGGTAGGTTAGGTAAACAATATCTATTTTGCTAAAATCCTGAAAACTAGTTCTTATATTTTAAAATTTGATTTAAAAGTATTGTATTGCCTCGGGATTTGCAAACACAACCAGATTATTTAAATAAAATTTTGTTTTCTGAATCCTCCCAACTTGGGCTTGTATAAAATCCATTCATGAAAGCCTGTTAGTTAAACTAAGTAAACTATTTCGCACTAGGATTTATAATTGCATGTTAAGGAACAAATATTCAAATGCTCTTTTGGTAAAATTAAATTTTACAAAATTGTAGAAGGCTAAGTAATCCAAAGCTTGCTGATAATAAAAATTTTGAGCAAAATTTTTTTTTTATAAAAAATGTTTGTATAATATAAGACTTAAATGTCAAAAAAATATAAATATATAATTTAAAAAAAAATTATTTAAACAATAAATTTTATTAAAAATTCTATTTAATTTTTTATGCATAAAATTCAATACGAAAAAAAAAAATTTTATCAATTATTTTCAGTCATGTTAATATTTTAAATGTGATTTTTTTGAAATTTTATATATTTCACTTTTAACTCTTTGTCATACCCAAAATAAACCTAAACTAAAAAATAACTTTTTTTTTTTAGGATCAGTATCAATTTTGTTATCGACAGCTCTTGAATACTTAGGATTTCGATCACTACAAACTAATAGTGTTGGAAACCAAACCTTCAACAAGAGATGACAATAACTGCCCCGCATTCATTAAGAGGCTCTTCTTTTTTGAAAATAAACTCGGCCAATATCTTAGACTGCTCCCAAGATATCCACTTGTTATTATACATAATCAACAACAATATTTTCGTGTTAATTAATATTAAAGAATTAAACAATGTGGCAGAGGTTAATTAACGAGAGATTAAAATATTGTGTATAACCATTATATATCCTATAACATTTTATTATCACGTCCTCGTTCCAGCCAATTAAACGATTTTAATAAAAACCTGTTCTTTAATTTTTATACAGATCTTAATAACTTTACTACTTTTAACTTAAAAAACAAATTTTATCAATCTATGATTAGAATGTTAATTGATTTTAATTTTATATTTTTTACAGTTATTTTATATATTTCACTTGCTGTGCGTCCTTTGGTCTATACCCGGAAATCTAAACCTGGATTAGACTGGTTTTATCTATCCAAAAGCTTAATCATATTTTTTATAGAAGTAAGTTATATTAAGGTACGTTTACATTTGACACTTGTGTCAAGATATAAGTGTCAAATGTCCGACATAAAGTAGCATTGACTGTTTACATTAGTTATATAAATTACTTGACATTTATAGCTTATATTTGTATCGGACATCACACATATTTCTATATTTGCAATAAATGTATTATTAGTTTACATTTAAGTGTGTTTCCTAGTACGGATATCTATACGATGAAAATATCAAAAAGAAAATGTGCAGCCATTGTGATTATTATGAACAGGTTAAAAAAAGAAAGAAAAGTTAAGAATAAACGGTCTGTGTGGGTTCGGGGTGGCTTTTAAGACGTGAAGAACATGGTGCATATAGCCAGTTAATGCGTGAACTTAGTGTTGAAGACCCATCACGGTTTTTAAATTTTGTTCGTATGAAATTGTCTGATTTTGAAAATTTGGCCAACAAAATAGCGCCTTTTGTATCAACACAAGATACCAAATTCCGAAAAGCTATCAATATACGAGAGCGACTTGTCGTAACATTAAGATTTTTGGCATCTGGTGAGTAGGTTAGGTATAAAAATTAATTACAATACGTTTTTAAACATTTCAAAATGTGATAGTAATATTTTTTGCAGGTGACTCTTATGCCAGTCTTAGTTATTTATTTAGAATACCAAAGTGCACAATAAGTTTAATTATTCCAGAAGTATGTAGGGCATTATTTTCAGTACTAAAAGACGATTATATGAAAGTAAGTTTTTATTATTAGGAATATATACATATTACATATTTGTATAACTACTCTCATTTTCTCTCTGCAAGTATTGCGTTACAGTTTGTAGCAAAGGCTGTTGACTGACCTGTATTGTATGGTTGGGTAAATCTGTATGGTCAGAATATGAACTTACTGAAGCTGGATTGCTGTAGGCACTAGTAATAGCTGTATGGCCAGAATATGAACCCACTGAACCAGGATTACTATAGGCATTAGTAACAGCATTTAGTCGCTCTTCTTCCTCACTTATCTCTAATATGGCCTGTTGAAATTTTCTTTTTAACTTCTTACGTAAATATTCGGAAGAAAGGTTTCTTAATTCACTTGCTACGTATGTTCCAAAAACAGTGTACTGATCGTCTTGTTCATTTAAAACATGTAAAGCTTTTTGCATGATTATATCACTTTCTTCTGTATCATTATTTCTCCTTTTCTTCCTGGAATTCTGCGGGTTTCCTTGTTTATAGGTTTAATATTACCAACACTATTCACTTCAGCTTGCTCCAGTGATACGTCTTCACTATCATACTGTGCCTCTTTTTCACTTTCATTTTCCGCCCCAACATCACCCTACAAAATAATAATTCTCATTTAGATTCCAGATACAATAAACTCCAATCAACGGCTTTATGTTTTAGGTACCTAGCACACCAGAAGAATGGCAGAAAGTTAGCAAGAAATTTGAGGTAAAATGGAATTTTCCAAACTGTTTAGGAGCTATCGACGGCAAACATATTGTTATTCAAGCGCCCCACAACAGTGGGAGTTATTACTTTAATTATAAGGGACAACATAGCACTGTATTAATGGCTGCTGTTGTTGCAGACTATAAATTTCTTATCACTACAGTTGGCTGTAATGGAAGAATTTCTGATGGAGGAGTTTTTACAGCTAGCGGAATTTTACATTTTATCGATACAGAAGTAAAGAAATTGGAAAAATCGCCACTTCCAGAAAGGTCACTACGTGTACCGCTTGTTTTTGTAGCAGATGACGCATTTCCTTTGCAACCACATATAATGAAACCGTATCCATTTAACAGTCAAGGTTCAATGATAATTTATAACTATAGACTTTCCAGAGCAAGAAGAATCGTGGAAAATGCTTTTGGTATTATGTCCAGTGTATTCAGAGTACTCACAAAACCAATTCTTCTTGCTCCAGAACGGGTAGATTCAATAGTTTTGGCTGCCTGTTGTTTGCACAATTATTTATTATCGCAAAAATCTTCTGCAATGATATATGCTCCTGAAGGTACATTTGATCGAGAAAATCCAGACACGGATGAGTTAATACCGGGAATTTGGAGCCATGAAGATAAGCCTCAAAACATGTTACAGTTGACGCAACAAGGTAGTAATAACTATTCAAACATCGCAAGAGAAATTAGAGAAGAATTTCGAGAGTATTTTGTTAGCCCCCAAGAAGAAGTTCCATGGCAATATAAGTTAATGTAAAAAAACTTAAAGTAAATAAAGTTTTTTTTCTTATTACTTACCGTTGCTATATTTCCTACTTGTAATCTACATGTTAGACCACTTTGTAGAAATAAAAGCGATGTAAAATAAGGCCACTTTGATGTATAAATTTCATCTGTACTCTGCCCTGATTTTTTCTTACTAGTTTTTTTAAGTTCACAGTTAAACTGATTTGAAGTTATGAATCTTTCTAGTTATTTCTTCTACCGTAGTCTCAAATTTTTCCCAATTCACTTAGTGCTTCTGTTTCTTCATTCTATCTTAATAACCTTTGCTTTTAACATCCCCCCAGAGCAGGTTTTTTCTGGTATATATTAGTTAATTCATCAATTTCATTTTTACCATTCTTTTTTTTTCACCCCTTTTTTTCTTTTATACGAAAAAAATTACCCGACACTTTACAAAAATTTACGACTAGTCAACTAAAGCGATTTCTGTCGGGCAAGTCGGCTGAGAAGGAGTAGTGTTTACATTAAACTTAGATATGTAGACACATATTCGAACTGAACATATATGTCGGAGATAAATTTTTTGTCTGTGTGCATTTATGAAAATCACTGTCTGACATAAATATCATGCAATAAATGTCAGGTCTAAACGTACCTTTAGAATTTAGATATAATATAGATAAAGTTAAAAGTTCGTTTGGATTTTTAATTTTTTTGTAAGCGTTTCTTTAAGTATATATTAACTAAAAGTTTCAAAAGCACAAACAAAATTTAAATAGATTTTAGTTAAATTACAAAAAAGGTTTATTACAAATGCCCGAATTAAATTTGTTTGAATTAGAGATACCTTCGGAACCGGTTCAATTTAATTCGGCCAAATGAATACTAAATTAAAGTCCGTAACCGTTATGGAATCATTACCATACTCATTTTATGATGTTTGTTTAGGTGAATTTAAACTTGAATTTATTGGGTAAATCATACACATAAAGTTAAACCGTTAGTTGTACAGAGTGTCCCGAAAAAAGTTCAAATATTTCTAGGGGGATTCTCTTGTTAAAATTTTAAAAAAAAGTTCATATCAACAAAGGGAAAAAATGCGTCAAATCAC